>BLSH010240949.1:214183-257541 GCA_018402905.1 Glandirana rugosa
ACAGTGTAACTCCAGGTAAATTTATCCGGTGCGATGGGAATTAACAAAAGACCCCTTGTAACACGTAGAGGCAGGTCCTGTTTGAAAACAAACCGGGGGGACCTCGAAAGTGCGACACGCGGGGCTCGCAGTCGGAATTGTTTCGTTTATCGGAGGAAAAAAATAAGGGAACCAAAAAAAAAAATAAACCCTTCCTTTCAGAAATTTGGAACATGACCGTCTGCGGCTGCGAAACTTCGGCTGCGTAAGCCTCCTTCACTCCCTTGTTTCCTACTTCCCTCTCCCACGACACTTAGCCAACAGAGGATTGTCTTCCCCTCTCCCTTCATCCTTTGTTCCCTCACTTCCTCCGAATGCGTCGGCTTCAAAGCGTCGGCGTCTGCCAGTACAAGGTTTAAAGACTTTCCTTCCCAAATAAAAAAAAAAACCAAGGGAATAAAAAAAGGAGGCTATTTGCTTTGTTAAGGCTGACGCTCGGGGCGCACAGCGTGAAAGCTCCAGGGGGGCCAAACAAAAGTTTGTCCTGGACGGAGATGCACAATGTTCCCCAGAAAACAATTAAGGGTAGCGTGGCCTATTTAAATGGACCTCAATGTGACACACAACTGGTACAGAGTTCATATTACAAAGAACAAGGTGGACTGCTGTGTTTCCCCAGCAGGGGTGACTTACTTCTTAAAGGATAATTCCACCTTTACAGCAAAACTGACTTCCTAAGATACGGAAAATGTATTTTTTATGATGCCAAGATGTACACAGGATAACATACAACATACAGAAAATAATAGAAATATTAGGATTCTCCAAGAAACTAGAGACCATATAAAGATTACTGAGCTCAGTGCGTGACTTATCCTTAGGGGTCATTCACACAAATGATCAGGGGTGGTAAAATCAGGCTGTTGGGCTGCGATTCTACCAACTGACTGAGCAAGGACATGAAGCCGCTCAGGGCTGGTTGTGGGGGCAGTGGCTGTGCTTCTACCACCACCACCCCCAACCACTACCCTTATTCTATGCATTAAAGCGGAGTTCCCCCCAAAAGTGGAACTTCCGCTTTAATGGAAGGTGACCCCCCGACATGCCACAATTGGCATGTCTTTTTTTTGGGGGGTTACCAGGGACCCTGTTTTCACAGGGTCCCAGGTCCACTTCCTCACCTGGCGCCACGGCTCAGGGAAGGAAGTCCACCTTCCCCCCTCCCTCTCGGCGATCTTCTGGGACACATCATAGGTCCCAGACGATACGCCGGCCAGTCACAAGGCGCAGCGTGACTCATGCATGTGCAGTGCGCGCCCGGCTTTGAAGCCAAAGCCGGGTGCCCACACCTGTATTGCCAGCGCCACAGAAAGGAGGGGGAGAGGAGTGAGCCCACGGGCGACCGCATCGGTGGAGCGAGGGACAGGTGATTGTCCAATTATTAAAAGTCAGCAGCTACACCTTTTGTAGCTGCTGACTTTTACATGGGTGGAACTCCGCTTTAAAGCAATATTAAAGTCTTGTAGCAAGCATGTTATACTTACCTCCTCTGTGAAATGGTTTTGCACAGAGCAGCCCAGATCATCCTCTTTTTGGGTCCCTTGCCGGCATTCCTGGCCCCTCCCTCCTGCCGGCTATCTATGGAGGCACCCGAGCCGAGCCTCTGCTCTGTGTGTCCATTCAGACATGGAGTTAAGGGGTTAAGTCCCAGCTTGTACAACTTTTGTATCAGATCATTATGTGGAACTGTATCAAATGCCTTGCTGAAATCAAGATACGCTATGTCCACAGCACCACCCTGGTCCAAAACACTGGTAATATAGTCAAAGAATTCAATCAGATTTGTCTGGCACGATCTGCCCTCAGTAAAGCCATGCTGCTTTGGGTCCAGCAAGCTGTGTATTTTTAGGTGATCAATGATCCTTCTTTTGAGAAGTGATTCCATTACCTTGACTACAATTGATGTTAAACTCACTGGCCTGTAATTGCCAGCTTCCACCTTGCTGCCCTTCTTGTGGATAGGTACAATATTAGCTATCCGCCAGTCATGGGGAACTTCTCCTGTTACAAGAGATTTATTAACCACTTCAGCCCCGGAAGGATTTCCCACTTTAGGATGAGAGCACTTTTTGCGATTCGGAGCTGCATCGCTTTAACTGACAATTGCGCGGTCGTGCGACGTTGTACCCAAACAAAATGTGCGTCCTTATCTTCCCACAAATAGAGCTTTCTTTTGGTGGTATTTGATCCCTTCTGCGTCATTTCTGATCACCGCTATAAACAAAAAAAGAGCGACAATTTTGCAAAAAAACCCCCAAATTTCTTACTTTTTGCTATAAAACATAACCAAAAAAAAAACAAATGTATTCATCGGTTTTGGCCGATTTATACTCTTCTTCATATTTTTGGTAAAAAAAACTTTGGGACTTTGGGAGGAGATTGATTCCATATACAGGAAGCCTGCGATCACATTCCTCCCCCCCTCTGTCAGAATGGAGATCCGTGTTTACATACATGGACCTCCGTTCTGTCACTCCAGGGGGGTCATCGCGGGTAGCCAGTGGAGATCGAGTCTGCCCTACCCGCTCCCTGGCCCCCCTGGAACACAGTGAGTGCGTGCGACTCCGGTGGCACGCGCGTGCTCACAGTGTGCGATCTTGCAGCCGCCATTAGGTGACGGCGATTTGCGATAACGAGACCTCAAGCCACGGCGTGCGGTCGGCAACTGGTTAAAAAGATGTGTTAATGGTCCAACAAATATATATCCAAGTTCTCTTAGAACTCTGTAATGAATACCCATTGCTTTATTAATGCGGAGTTCCACCCAAAAGTGGAACTTCCGCTGGTTGGATTCCTCCCCCCCTCAGGTGTCACATTTGGCACCTTTCGGGGGTGAGGACAGGTGTCCTTTTTCACACATATGGGAGCTCTGGCTGGTGGCCGCGGCTGCTGACGTCAGCAGCCCGTCTCCCTCCTCCCTGCTCGCTCTGCTTCTGGCCGCCTGGCCAATAGCAGAGCGTGGCAGAGCCTCGGGCATGCGCAGTAAGGTGCCCGGCGTGAAGCTGTACTGCTTACACGTCCGGGTTCCCTTACCCACGATGGAGGCGGCTGCACCTGTCCCCCGATCCAAAGATCGGCAGTGGGTGCAGACATTGCTGGACTGCAGGACAGGTAAGTGTCCTATTATTAAAAGTCAGCAGCTACTGTATGTGTAGCTGCTGATTTTTAATTTTTTTGTTTTACCTCGGACCTCCGCTTTAAGCTTTAACCAAGCCAGTTCCTTTGCTACCTCTGTCTCCAGAAATCCTAGAAATGAACCATCAATACTAGAACCAATATGATTCCCTAACTTGTTATGGATATAGTGCAGTCTATTTCTGAGAAGACTGAACAGAAGTCATAAAATTCGCACATCGCCGCCATTACCAGTAAAAACAATAAACAAAAATAAAAGTCCCTAAGTCTGTCCCATAGATGAAGATGTGATAACTTCTGTGCAAACCAATCAATATACGCCTATTGTGATTTTTCTTTACCAAAAATATGTAGAAGAATATATATCGACCTAAACTGATGGAAAAATATGTTTTTTATATTTTTTTGATTATGTATTATAGCAGAAAGTTTAAAAAAAAATGTTTTTTTTTTATTTTCAAAATTGTCATTTTTTTTTGTAAAAAATAAAAAACCGCAGAGCTGATCAAATACCACCAAAAGAAAGCTCTATTTGTGGGAAAAAAAAGAATGCACGTTTTGTTTTGGGTACAACGTTGCACGACTGCGCAAATTGTCAGTTAAAGCGACGCAGTGCCGTATCACAAAAAATTGCCTGGTCATTAAGGGGGAAATCCTTCCGGGGCTGAAGTAGTTAAAGGAGTGGAGCATGTTCCCTTTGTATAGTACATTTTTAGTTATCTTGGTGAATAAGGTGATAAAAAGTGCAAAGAATACCCAATCTAAAAAAAATTGCTTGCACGTAATTGGATGATTGAAGTCAGCACGATCTCATTTGCTCAGCTAAGTGAATTTTCTCTTTGGGTAGTGAAGTGTTACTTATAATAATCAAACCGCGTGTAAGCAAAATTCATTTTTTTTTTTTTTGGGAGACAGGAATAAATAAATGAAAATTCACATTGCAAAGAGAACATGATCTACTCCTTTTGTAAATCAACCACATAGTCACCAATGCCATGTAGAGCAAAGTGGCAATCACTGCAAAGCTTATCCACTCACCCCATCTACTCATCAGCAAATACCCACTTCCCAGCGGGCAACACCAGGGGGCATTGAATAGCATATGACTTTCTCCCCTGTGACCCAGCAGCCAATTGCCAGACCCAAGCATGGTCACGTGACCAACAGAGGGACATCACCTTTCCCCTTGGTCGCCAACACCGCTGAGACACTTGATTGGCTTCAAGTCCTGCACCCAGCATTGACACTTATCAGTTGACTAACTGTCATATTGTGTTTGCACAGATTCTTAAATATAGTAAAATAGTTTGAAATAATGTCACTCTGCTTATGTAAAATAACTGTATTGTAACATTTTAACATATAATATTTTCCTTTGCTTTAAAACAATACTTTAATTATCTTGCTAAATGCCCTTGAAATAGTTATCTTGCTATTGCTTAATTATTTTAATTGCTTAAATATAATACAACTGTTTTGTAATATTATAATAGTTATCATATATAATATTTAATAGTAATTATTATTTTATGCTAGTACTATTGTTATTAATTGTTATTATATTTGAAAATATATAAATAAATATATATATATATATATGTATATTATAAATATATTGTACATAGATACTGTATATATTTTTATTTTAATTGCAATATCATGAAACATGACTTTATTTAATAGATAGATAGATAGATAGATAGATAGATAGATAGATAGATAGATAGATAGATGTAATTTTGAAAATATAGAAAAAATAAATAAATACATATTTAGAGAGACAAAGTGATAATTATATAATAATAATAATAATAAAATATATATTTTTAAAAATGTATATATATATTGCAGTAAAGTAAGACATGACTTAATTATAATATATACTTTATATGATAAAAATATATGTTATATTGTAATTATATATTAAATAATATTTCTACTTAAATTGCACTAAAGTAAGACATGACTTCATTTAGCTTGATTTTGTATTTTTTTTATCCAGCATTCCTCTCACCCCAGACTAAGCCCCGCCTTTTTTCGCTCTTTTTTTCCAGGTCCTCGGAGAGTACATTGTGTCTGGGATTCTGGTAGCCAAAGAAAAAAGCGCGAACAGGTTGAAGCTGTTCATTTAAATGCAGAGGTACAAAGCATGACTTTTTGTAGAAATAATTGTCTCGGGCCCTTAGACAATTACCATCCATGCTAATTAGGAAAAGATTAATTCATTGAGCTTAGCAAGAGCTAAAAGTAACATCTGTTACCTCGGAACTTATCTTTTTTTCATTTTTTTTTTTTTTTTTTTTTTTTTTTTACGTAAAAGGTTAACCGTGTTGTGGAATAAAAATGTACACTGTATCGCATTTATACTTCAGAAGCAGGATTTTTCACTTAGACTTGTAGGCTGTATGAAGCTGTTAGGCTTGCTGGGAATTTTAGTTCTCCAGCATCGAAGTGGAGAGAGCCAATCACCACTGAGCTTGTGCAAGAATATGAATATTCTATCCTAAATGTTTGAAGCTGTGCAGGCTTACTTGTGAAATATTTATATTTGCTCCCTTTTTTGTCTTTGAGGGGCTTCCCTAAGGTCGGTTGTCCAACCAAATGCTGAAAACATAAGTTGTCTTCCAGCTTTTGCGTGTGCATGACAATATCAAACAACAGAGTCCAATAAATGATTGCATGTCTCCTAAAGGGAGCCTGTACTTTTCCTAGCCAGGGCTACGTAACAGGTCTATTAAAAGTGGACCTAAACTGTATCTGAGCCCCACAAACTGAAAATGCTATTTAATTATTTTTTAAAAATTAAATCAAATCCATCGATTCAGCCAAGTCACTTTGAACAATAACCTTGTGACCATTTTGAGTAAGGGCAGATGTTTCATACTGTATAGTATTTACTTCCTGGAATCCATCTGCCCTTGGCTTAGGTATGCAGGTAGGAGGGCGTGTATAGCTAAGAAGTCCCTCCTACAGATGAAAAAAAAATGCTCATCAAGGCTTCTGGGCTGCGTGACATCATTTTGGCCTAGGCCAGAAACCAGGAAGCAACTGAAGAAATGTAAAAAATAAGAAAATATAATATAGCTTCATATCTATTTACTATTGCTAGCAGCATAACGATTGAAAATAGTTCATGTTGATTGTGAGATTTTAGTTCCACTTTAATAGCCTGCCTGACCTGGCTGCTTACATCTATCTGACAATTGCAATACTTTGTTTGTCCACCAGAGTGAAGTGAGCTCTTTTGTGTATAGAAGAACTAGTACCCCTCCCTTTGTCCCATAATGCAGCCAAAGCAACCTATTGTCCAGCCCAAGAGCCATCAAATCTGGCAAGGGGAGGATCCTATGTGAGCCCTACCAGACCAACAGGATGAGTACACAGGGATTCCATATGTTTCTCGAATGGTAGAATGGGGTGAGTATAAGGCTTGTTGCAACTTTCTTGTTAGGTAATGTGACTTTCATGCAACTCTGATGTTTTGCGACTTTGGCAATCATAACAATGCAGAAGTCACGTACCTGGTCGAGGCTTAGCTGACGGGAGGGCTTTCCCCTACATCTCTGTCCTGTTTTTTCTGAAGATGATGACAGGGTATAGCAGTCATGGGTGCCTGGTTGGATGGTTCCCGCAGCAGGTGCCAAGCAGCAGGCAGATTGCTGGACTGGCAAAGGCTGATACACGGCAACAGGTGCTGGACATCATGCAGAATGGTGGAATGGCAGATGCGGATACATGGCAGCAGGTGCAAGACATCAGGCAGAATGGTGCAATGGCAGATGTGCCAGGAAGTGAGGGCATACGTCACCGGGGCAGGAAGTGAGGACGTTAGTCACTGGGTCAGGAAATGAGGGCGTTAGTCACTGGAACAGGAAGTGAGGGCATAAGTCACCAAGACAGGAAGTGAGGGTGTAAGTCACTGGAACAGGAAATGACGGCGTAAGTCACTGGAACAAGTAAAGTTGTAAGTCACTGGGACAGGAAGTTGGGGTGTAAGTCACCGAAACAGAAAGTGAAGGTGTAAGTCACTGGAACAGGAAGTGAAGGCGTAAGTGACTGGAACAGGAGGTGAAGTTGTAAGTCACTGGAACAGGAAGTGAAGTTGTAAGTCACTGGAACAGGAAGTGAAGTTGTAAGTCACTGGGACAGGAAGTGACGGTGTTAGTCACTAAAAAAGGGAAGCAATGGTATAAGTCACAGACAGGAAGAGAGGGCGTAAGTCACCGGGACAGGAAGTGAGGACGTAAGTCACTGGGACAGGAAGTGAGGGTGTAAATCATGGGACAGGAAGTGGGGGTGTAAGTCACTGAAACAGGAAGTGAGGGTATAAGTCACCGGGATAGGAAGTGGTGGTGTAAGTCACTGTAACAGGAAGTGAAGGTGTAAGTCACTGGAACAAAAAGTGAAGGTGTAGGTCACTGGGACAGAAATTGGGGGTGTAAGTCACTGGAACAGGAAGTGAGAGTGTAAGTCACTGGAACAGGGAGTGAAGGTGTAAGTCACCGGGATAGGAAGTGGGGGTGTAAGTCACTGGAACAGGAAGTGAGGGTGTAAGTCACCGGGTGGGAAGTGAGAGTGTAAGTCACTGGAACAGGAAGTGAAGGTGTAAGTCACTGGGACAGGAAGTGATGGTGTAAGTCACTGGGACAGGAAGTGAAGGTGTAAGTCACTGGGACAGGAAGTGATGGTGTAAGCCACTGGAACAGGAAGTAAAGGTGTAAGTCACTGGAACAGGAAGTGAGGGTGTGTGTCACTGGAACAGGAAGCAAGGATGTATGTCACTGGGACAGGAAGTGAGGACATAAGTCACTGGGGCAGGAAGTGAGGGTGTAAGCAGGTCCTCAGACAAGCTACCCACTCAGGAGGAACCATAAAACCCACAAGGTCTTAGCACTCTAGTAACTTTATGGTAACAGTTCATAATTGTAGAACATACAATGGAAGTACATTATGGCACACTGGTGAAAAGACATTACAATATAATATGAATTATAGTAATGTTACTGGAGGATGGCCTCTGGTGAAGGGGTGGCGGTATTTTGTATAATCACGCAATACTGGTCTAATGAAAGGGATCCTCAGAAGGTTCTTTGGCATCAGTGTTCCTACTCACCAGGAACCAAGGCAGTGTCCCTAACTAGAGGGTTCCTCACTCTAATCTACAGTACCAATCATTCAAAGCATGCCCAAATGATATGGGATCCACTCTTAAAAGGCTCCGTCGTTAAGATGACTGAACTTTTGTGAAAATTCTGCATCAAATCAGATACCTACTTTCCAACAGAGGACCTAAGGAGTCCCCAAGGGGACATTTCCCCTAAAAGACTCTCCTTCCCTTGTAGCATTGGCACAGTGCCACCTACAGGAAAGAATAATGCCTGTACCAGCCTACAAGAGTAAATATTCACAATGGGCACCCAGACAGCAGACAGGCTCTAACCTTTGTTGGAAAAGGTTTCCTTTGTAGAACACAAATAATAAAGGTGTTTTGGTGGGATGTCACGCTAGCATTCATTACTCTATATTTAGGGAGTAATGGAAATGTGTAGGTTAGCATAGCAAACAGTTCGCCGTCACGATTCCAATGCAGAGTAGAGAACAGACGCTAGCAACTTATGCAATAAAAAGATACATTATAAACGTGATATGAGATATAAGTTGGAAAACAAAAGACTAATTATGGTCTAATTATCTCTCAGACACGGATGGTGGAATATATAGTTCCTCACAATGTATATCATTATCCCTCCATCGTGGTATGGGAATTGGAAATATTATATTTATGCTTACGATGACTTGGTAATAGCTATATAGTGAGGGAGGATGCACATCAGCAGGAAAATTAATTAATTGGATTAACACAGATAATGCCGGATAGGACTCTTTAAGGAATACCTTTACCTTAAACCAGGACTCAACTGTATCTGAGCACTGCAAACTGAAAATGCAATTTAACCACTTTGATACCGGGCACTTTCACCCCCTTCCTGCCCAGGCTATTTTCCAACTTTCAGCGCTGTCACATTTTGAATGACAATTGCGCGCTCATGCTACACTGTACCCATATGACATTTTTAGCATTATTTTGAGACAGATAGAGCTTTTTTTGGTGATATTTAATCATGACTGGGCTTTTTATTTTTTGACAAATGAAAAAAGTCTGAAAATTTATAAAAAAAAGTTTTTCTTTGTTTCTGTTATAAAATTGCAATGATAAGCTGCACAGATGGGTGATGATAACGAGACACTGATGAGAACTGATGAGGCAGCACTGATGGGCACTGATGAGGAGACAATGATGGGCACTGATATGGTCCACTGATTGTGCCCAGGATAGGGAGACACTGGTGGGCACTGATGAGGAGGCACTGATGGGCACTGATAAGGTGCACTGATGGGCAATGATGAGGAGGCACTGATGAGGGGGCACTGATGGGTACTGATGAGGCAGCACTAATGGGCACTCATGAGGAGGCACTGATTAGCTGCACTGATGGGCACTCATGAGGCTGCACTGATGGGCAATGATGAGGCAGCACTGATGGGCACTGATAAGCTGCACTGATGGGCACTGATGAGGCAGCACTGATTGGCACTCATGAGGCAGCACTGATAGGCACTTATAACCTGCACTAATGGGCACTAATGAGGATATACCGATGAGGAGATTCTGATGAGGCAGCACTGATAAGCTGCGGTGATGAGGAGGCACTGATAAGCTGCACTAATTGGCATGTATGAGGCCGCAGGGATAATCAGGGCACTGAAGATCAGTGCCATGTTTATCAGTGTAAAGAATGTATGCCTTGCCGATTATCGGCTCTTCTTTCCTCACACAAACACAGTGTGTGTGAGGAAAGGACTGCCGATAACCGGAAAGTTTGTTTACATTTAATCAGCTGGACACAGCTGATCACATAGTAAAGGGCTGCTGTGATTGGCCCTTTACAGAGGTCACAGAGCATTGCCGATACCCTTGAAAGTGGTTGTAAACCCTTGTATATACCCAGTGAAGTGAGTGGCCTCCGGTGATACACAGAAATGAAACAAATCCTCCTACATAAGTTGTACATGTTTATCTGTACTCTTCTCTACCTCCAGAATTTATATAGCTTGTCTGAGACTTCAGAAAAAAACAGGATGGAAAGCTGAAGTTACACTCTGCAGAGCTTAGTGAGGAGAGCTTTGAGAGCTGATTGGAAAGAAGGGACACACCCTCTTGACACAGCGCACCAGTGGCAACCCTTCCATAGAGGGTGCACAGGCGTGCCCCCCCCCCTCCATGCGTTCAGCTCCCTGGTCTACATAGCAGGGCATTATGGATTGCAATGGGGGGGGGAGTGTTTTTTTGAAGCACGTGATTAGAGCCAGAGGCTCTAATAGGCTTCAAAAAAGGGTGGGCTTAGGGCGCAGAGAGTGCGCTTCGATCCCACCCAGTTGTGTGATGATAGGGAATTAATTTTAGCTATTTTCACACTAAATTTCCTCCTCGCCAATCAGGAGGCAGGTTGTGAGACCTGTTTCCCAATTGGCTAAAGCGTCAGGCAATCCTATTGGACACCTAGTGTTCTAAGGAAGAGAGGGAAGACACACAGCGGAGGAAGGCGCTGGATGAGTGGACATCGGAGCCTCTGCCTGCACCCGGCTGCCCGAGGAAGAGAGAGGAGACACAAGGTGTGCAGACGGTGCTGGAGAACACCACGGCCCGCCCCCCAGATGGGGTAAGTGCCGGACCGCCGGCCGCCCAGGGGGGTGGTTGTTTCCCATCCCCCCAAAAGAAAAAACCCACCAACCGCCATTGCAGCGCACAGGAACAAATCTGAGGCTCGTAATCATAGGCTGTGTGCTGGAGCTCCCTCCCCTGTCACCATTAACTTGTACAGAAATGACACTTAGTGTTCTGGAGTGAGACAAGTACACACTATAGAGGGATATGCTTTGTTCATATTTCATGTCTGAGGTTTACAACCACTTTAAGCTTAGAAAAAACATGGAGCGCATTGGTTGCCATGCACAGGGCTGCTGTTAGAAGTCACGGGGCTCTCTACAGCCTTCCTGATGGGGCCCCAGCCCTGCCTACACCCCATCCACCCTCTCCCACCCCTGGGGTGCAGCGGAACAGCAGCACTGACTTTATCTGCCTGCACCCCAAAAATGAAACAAAATAGTCCTTCCTCTTCTCCCAGCTCCTGGGCCTATCTGTTGACCTGATGGGGCCCTGGCAAATTTAATTTAAGCCCTGGTAAGCAAGTAGGAGCGGTGGTGTGATCTAGTAAAATCCATGTATTTATTTAGGCAGAAATGAAGAATGAAGCTGTCCCGGGCCCCCCCCCCCCCATTTAGCTGATGGGGCCCGAGCCCAGGACTGGTTGTATTGCCTTTGCAGCGGCCCTGGCCATGCACAGCTATGCCAGTCTTAGTAAATTCCCCATAATAACCCTTGCACTGTTACGTTATGTATAAATATAAAAATGTTGCCCCTAGCAATCAGAGTGTGACCTCTGATTGTGATTTTATATCCATACTGTAGATGTAGCGGTTGCTATTAGCAACAAAACCTTTTATTCCAGCGCACTTTCTCTGTGCATAGAGCATCTGTTCTGCTGCAGAGAGGCTCTTCAGCCCCGGCGTCGTCTTTTTTTATTCCTTTATTTTTTTTTTATGTGTGTCAGATAAAAGAAGCACTTGCGGGCTGGTAAACACGCAGAACTATACAATTCACCTTTGTCGGTGTGAAGATTTTATTTGATGTAGAGATGCGGTCTCTCTTGAATAAGATTTTCCCCCAGGCGGTGCAATCTTGCAGATTCGGCTGCCTTACAATCCTTCGGAGTTTATCAGATTCTCCGCTCCTAACATGAACATTTGGATGAGATTTGTGAAGAGAAGGAAGCGTCTGCGCCCAATAAACATTGTGACAGTGCAGAGCAGACCGGGGCTGCTTGAATATTCAAATGGCGGCCCTGCTCACAGCGATCGGGCCCCAGAGCCTCTGCGGGGACCTCATTTAAGGTAATGGTGGCGGAGTGACTTTATTTTGTATATATTAAAACGGCAGCAATCCCTTACCTGTATTAGGCTGTATTTTCTATGATGTTTTCTCCTACAGGAGTTTAGTAGCAAAAATATGCGGTAAAAAGCTGCGTTTTTGCATGTGCGTTAACACGCGTTCACCCATCGGATGTTAATGCATTCTATTGGCCAGCATGTTCATTTATTCTGGTCATTAGTTTGTATTAATGCACAAATGCACATAAATTAGCAGTTTTTGACCATGTCTTGTATCATAATCCTCAGTCTCTGACCATCTCTTGTACCATGTCCACAGTCTCTCACCATCTCTTGAGTCATGCTTTTAGTCTCTGACTATCACTTGTATCAAATTAGCAGTCTCTCACCATCTCTTGTATCATGTCTGCAGTCTCTGACCATCTCTTGTATCATGTCTGCAGTCTCTGACCATCTCTTTTATCATGTCTGCAATCTCTGACAGTCTCTTGTATCATATCTACAATCTCTGACCATCTCTTGTATCATGTCCACAGTCTCTCACCATCTCTTTAGTCATGCCTTTAGTCTCTGACTATCACTTGTATAAAATTCACAGTCTCTGACCATCTCTTGTATCATGTCTGCAGTCTTTGACCATCTCTTGTATCATGTCTGCAGTCTCTGACCATCTCTTGAGTCATGCCTTTAGTCTCTGACTATCACATGTATAAAATTCACAGTCTCTGACCATCTCTTGTATCATGTCTGCAGTCTTTGACCATCTCTTGTATCATGTCTGCAGTCTTTGACCATCTCTTGTATCATGTCTGCAGTCTCTGACCATCTCTTGTACCATGTCTGTAGTCTCTGAACATCTCTTGTATCATGTCTGCAGTCTCTGGCCATCTCTTGTATCATGTCTGCAGTCTCTGACCATCTCTTGTATAATGTCTGCAGTCTCTGACCATCTCTTGTACCATGTCTGTAGTCTCTGAACATCTCTTGTATCATGTCCTCAGTCTCTGTCCACCTTCTGTATAATGTCTGCAGTCTCTGACTATCCCTTGTATAATGTCTGCAGTCCCTGACCACCTCTTGTATAATGTCTGCAGTCTCTGACCATCTCTTGTATAATGTCTGCAGTCTCTGACCATCTCTTGTATCATGTCTGAAGTCCCTGACCATCTCTTGTATCATATCTACAGTCTCTGACCATCTCTTGTATCATGTCTGCAGTCTCTGACCATCTCTTGTATCATGTCCACAGTCTCTCACCATCTCTTGAGTCATGCCTTTAGTCTCTGACTATCACTTGTATAAAATTCACAGTCTATGACCATCTCTTGTATCATGTCTGCAGTCTTTGACCATCTCTTGTATCATGTCTGCAGTCTCTGACCATCTCTTGTACCATGTCTGTAGTCTCTGAACATCTCTTGTATCATGTCTGCAGTCTCTGCCCATCTCTTGTATCATGTTTGCAGTCTCTGACCATCCCTTGTATAATGTCTGCAGTCCCTGGCCATCTCTTGTATAATGTCTGTAGTCTCTGACCATCTCTTGTATAATGTCTGCAGTCTCTGACCATCTCTTGTATCATGTCTGAAGTCCCTGGCCATCTCTTGTATCATGTCTGCAGTCCCTGACCATCTCTTGTATCATGTCTGCAGTCCCTGACCATCTCTTGTATCATGTCTGCAGTCTCTGACCATCTCTTGTATCATGTCTGAAGTCCCTGACCATCTCTTGTATCATGTCTGCAGTTTCTGACCATCTTTTGTATCATGTCTGCAGTCTCTGACCATCTCATATCACGTCTGTAGTCTCTGACCATCTCTTATATCATGTCTGTAGTCCCTGACCATCTCTTGTATCATGTCTGCAGTCTCTGACCATCTCTTGTATCATGTCTGCAGTTTCTGACCATCTTTTGTATCATGTCTGCAGTCCCTGACCATCTCTTGTATCATGTCTGCAGTCTCTGACTATCACATGTATAAAATTCACAGTCTCTGACCATCTCTTGTATCATGTCTGCAGTCTTTGACCATCTCTTGTATCATGTCTGCAGTCTCTGACCATCTCATATCACGTCTGTAGTCTCTGACCATCTCTTATATCATGTCTGTAGTCACTGACCAGCTCTTGTATCATGTCTGCAGTCTCTGACCATTTCTTGTATCATGTCTGCAGCCCTTGACCATCTTTTGAGTCATGTCCATAGTCTCTGACTATCACTTCACTTCACTATCAAATTTGCAGTCTCTGACCATCTCTAATATCATCCCAACAGTCTCTGACCATCTCTAATATCATCCCCGCAGTCTCTGACCATCTCTTGTTTCAGGCCTGAGTTTGCAGAGCAGTGTGGGTTTTTAGGGGCAACATAACGCCCCTTTTCTGCTTGTCAAATGTCCTCTGAAAAGCAATGCACTGCAGATCGCTCCTTCAGAGGGTGACACCAGTTTAAACAAACCCACAAAAGGTTGCTTGTTTCATGAACTCTAAGATTTTATTAGTGGTAATATTTCTTCATGATCCTCTGCAGGCTAAAGCACATCTGGCTCATGCATACGAAGGTAGGAGCGTCCATGCCTGCCCTATTTGTTCTGAATTGTGCGATGCCCACTTGCCTCTTTTATCATCGGTTTCCACTCCTTCATCGTCTCCCCAGCTGACCCTTCTTCCCGGGTGTTTCTGGCCGTCTCTATTTGATATGTTACACACGGTTGCAGAGCTGCAGTCACCGGAAAGGAAGGCTCCCTCCTGTCCACGCCTGCAAGGCTGTTGGTTTTTAAAAGGATTTTACACTTCGCCAACGGACAGCGGAGGAGCCGTCTTTTCATGTGAATCGCACAACCAGGGAGAACATGAAAAGGCGCATCGGAAACCGAACCGGGAAAAAACGAGAACGGCTCTAGCTGGAATTAATAATTATGCCAAATACACCTCCCTGATGTAATGTATCGATCGCCCTCCTTATCTGAAATTCACTATTTTCTAAAACTCTGCAATGATCTGCAACCCCAATTCCAAAAAAAGTTGGAACGCCGTGTAAAATCCATATTAACCATTTAAGGACCGAGCCTCTTTCTGAGATTCGGTGTTTACAAGTTAAAATCAGTTTAGCACCCCCAAAAATTATATGTTTTTTTTTCTGACACCCTAGAGAATCAAATGGCGGCCGTTGCAATACTTTATGTCACAGCGTAACCGTGCAGCGGTCTTAAAAGTGCAGTTTTTTGGGAAATAATCATTTTTTATTATAAAAAAAAAGACAACAGTAAAGTTAGCACAATTTTTTTTCTATAGTGTGAAATATAATATTACGCCGAGTAAATTGATACCCAACATGTCATGCTTCAAAATTGCGCCCGCTCGTGGAATGGCGACAAACGTTGGCATATAAAAATCTCCAACAGGGACGTTTAAAAATTTCTAAAGGTTAGCAGTTTTAAGTTACAGAGGAGGTCTAATGCTAGAATTATTGCACTCGCTCTAACGATCGCTGCGATACCTCACATGTATGGTTTGAACACCGTTTTCGTATGCGAGCGTGACTTACGTATGCTTTCACTTCTGCGCAGCAGAGCTCAGCAGGAGAGGGCGCTTTCAATTTTTTTTTTATTATTTATTTTACTTGTTATTTTTTATTTTCACACCGTCCTTTAAAAAAAAAATGGTTCACTTTTATTCCTATTATAAGGAATGTAAACATTCCTTGTAATAGGAAAAAAAAGCATGACAGGGCCCCTTAAATATGAGATATGGGGTCAAAAAAGACATCAGATCTCACATTTACACTAAAATGCAATAAAAAAGAAAAAAAAAGAAAAAATGACACTGGAAAAATAAAAAATTGGGCCACTTTTATTCCTATTACAAGGAATGTAAACATCTATTGTAATAGAAAAACGCATGACAGGACCTCTTAAATATGAGATCTGGGGTCAAAAAAAACCTCACATCTTATATTTACACTAAAATGCAATAAAAAAAAAAGAAAAAATGACACTTGAAAAAAGAAAAAAAGTCTCCTTTTTAGAGCATTGGGCGGAAGTGACGTTTGATGTCGCTTCCGCCCTTCAATGCCATGGAGCCGAGTGGGGGCCACCTTACCCTCAGTCGGTATCCAGGCAGTGAGGGGAGGGGGCCTGATCGTCTCTGCTGCAACCGACGGATCCGGTAAGCGGCGGAGATGACCGGAAAGTGGGGGGGCCCTCTACCATCCCAATAAAAGTGATCTCGCAGCGAATCCACCGCAGAGACCACTTTTATCCAAAAGCCCACCGCCCGCCGTTTTAGAAAATACCAGGGTTATGGCAGCTATCTGCTACCATAACAATGGTATTCCAAGTCAAAGTACCGCCGTACAACGACGACGGTCGGTCGGTAAGTGGTTAAACAGAATGCAATGATCTGCAAACCTCATAAACCCCGTATTTTATTCACAGTAGAAAAGAGAAAACATCAAATGTTTAAACTGAGAAAATGGACCATTTTAAGAAAAAAAAATAAGGTAATTTTGAAATTGATGGCAGCAACACATCTCAAAAAAGTTGGGACCCCCCCCCCCCAATCTCACCAGACCACTTTTTGCGATACGGCACTGCGTTAATTTAATTGACAATTGCGCAGTCGTGCAACGCTGTACCCAAATCAAAATTGATGTCCTTTTCCCCAAAAAATAGAGCTTTCTTTTGGTGATATTTGATCACCTCTGCGGTTTTTATTTTTTTTGTGCTATAAACAAAAAAAGAGCGACAATTTTGAAAAAAAAAAACAATATTTTTTTACTTTCTACTATAAAAACATCCAATAAAAAAATGTAAAAAATATAATTTCTTCATCAATGTAGGCCGATATGTATTCTGCTACATGTTTTTGGTAAAAAATCGCAATAAGCGTATATTGATTGGTTTGTGCAAAAGTTATCATGTCTACAAACTATGGGATATATATATATTTTTTTATTTTTTAATAATGGCAGCGATCATCAAATTATAGCAGGACTGTGATATTGTGGCGCACAGTCAGACAATAACTGACACTTTTTGGGGACCAGTGACACTAATATAGTGATCAGTGCTAAAAATATGCACTGTCACTGTACAAATTAGAATTTTTTTTTGTTACTTGCCTGACGTAGGGTCCCTGCGCGGCTCCGAAACGTTGCCTTCTTGTTTACGTGACTATGTGAAATAAAAGCTGTGGACCCTTTTTGAGGAATCCTTGGTGCTGGTGACATCCTTCTACTTGGTTTGTCGATGGTTTCCAGCCTGTGGTCATTACAGCACCCAGCAGCACTACAGCCATTTTCCTAAAGGCGTGCGTAGGGAATATTGCACTGTCACTGTACTAATGACGCTGGCTGGGACGGGGTTAACATCAGGGGCAATCAAAGGGTTAAATGTGTTCCTAGCCAGTGTTTCTGTGTACTATGGGGGAGGGGCTTTTACTAAGGGAAAGCAGCGATGCTTGTCCCTGCTTTCAGGAACACAGGATCCATGGCCTCCCTATTGACAGAACGGCGGTCTGCCTTGGTTACATAGGCAGACCCCCGGTCTTTCTCTGTACCGAAGGATCGGCGGGTACCGGTGGACATCGAGTCCACCCATCAGCTCCCACTGTGATTATACACGGGCCGCCAAAGGCACGCACGTGCGCCCCAGACGCACAAGTGCAGAATCACCTCCTAGGTACGTGATTCTGCACAGCAGTGCCACGTTTATGTAAGTTTTACAAACAGCAAGTGGCTAAACTGAGGAAATGGACCATTTTAAGAAAACAATAAAGTCATTTTGAAATTGGTGGCAGCAACATGTCTCAAAAAAGTTGGGACAAGGTCTTGTTTAGCACGGTGTAGCATTCTCATTTATTTTTTCAACACTCTGTAAATGTCTGGGAACTGAGGAGACCAGTTACTGGAGTTTTGGGAGAGAAAGCCTGATATTGGATTCTAACTGCACAACAGTCCTGAGTCGCCTTTGCTGTGTTTTTTGTTTCAAGATGTGCCAAATATTTTCAATTGGTGAAAGGTCTGGACAGCAGGCAGGCCAGTTAAGCACCTGGACTCTCCTACTGTGAAGCAATGCTGTTGTCATAGATGTAGTATGTGGTTTACCATTGTCCTGCTGAAGTATGAAGGGCCTTCCCCGAAAAAGACGTCATCTGGACGGGAGCATATGCTGCTCTAAAACCTTGATATAGCCACATTATTAGGTACACTTGTTAATTTGCTTGGCAACACAAATTGCTAATCAGCCAATCACAAAGCATTTAGGCATCTAAACGTGGTGAAGACGACTTGCTGAAGTTCAAACCAAGCATCAGAATGGGGAAGAAAGGGGATTTAAGTGACTTTGAACGTGGCATGGTTGTGGGTGCCAGACGGGCTGCTCTGAGTATTTCAAAAACTGTGGATCAGCTGGGATTTTCACACACAACCCTCTCTCGGGTTTACAGAGAATGGTCCAAAAAAGAGAAAATATCCAGTGAGTGGAGGTCGTGTGGAGGAAAATGCCTTGTTGATGTCAGAGGTCAGAGAAGAATGGGTAGACTGGTTCCAGATGATAAAAAAGCAACAGGAACTCAAATACAGAAGACAAGCGGTGCCCCACTAAGCGTAGTAGATTATTAAAAGCATGACATTTATTATAATTGCACTTACAGGAATTAAGGACCTGGAACAGCCACCCACCTACTTTCCAGCTCCCTACTGGACCCGTGACGCTTGGACCCCCATCTCGCCCACCTGCCTGGAGCCTCGGAACCCACCGGAGCGACCGGACACATGTGCTGGCTGGACCCTTAGCACTCGGACCACCCAGACTGGGATGCATGGATATTGTATATGCCTGATGTCACTTTAATAATCTACTACGCTTAGTGGGGCGCCGCTTGTCTTTTGTGTTTGCTGCCTACAGAGTCACTTCTGCTCCGTCAGCTGGCTGCCCCACAGATGTCTCCACACGCCTGGACTTTCCTCCCCCCGGTGCCCAGCACCCTGGTGCAAACGTCCTCCCGCTCCTGTGCCTGGCTTTGTAGCTCCAGCTGAGAAACCTGCAAGCACTGCATCTCCCTCCTTTCAACAGAAACTCAAATACCCACTCATTACATCCAAGGTATGCAGAATACCATCTCTGAATGCACAACACATGGAACCTTGAAGCAGATGGGCTACAGCAACAGAAGACCACACTCCTGTCAGCTAAGAACAGGAAACTGAGGCTACCATTCGCACAGGCAATAATATGTACTTTAGTTAGCAGAGCTGGGAAGGAATAGAATCCCTGTGAGGTTTTATTGCTGTCTGTGCCCCATTAGAGAGATTTGCCCTTTCTATTTGTCACTGGAAGTGAATTCCAAATTTTGTGTGGTCACCAGAACAGGAATAATACATATTCATAATGGGGACACTAGTACTGGTGACCCTGATATCTAGCAGGATTTTCCTTGAATTTGGATTTTCTCTTAGGCAGGCCATAGACAGTGCACATTTCTTTCCTGCAAGTATGGGTTGCAGGAAAGAATATTGCACAATTCCCCATCAACACAGACAGTGCTGACAGATCAATCCTTCCTGAGCCATTGTCTGATCCTGGAGGGTGGGGATAGGGTAACTTGGAATAGGCAGCCGCTTACCACATCGGGGCTCGGGCAGTGGCTCCAGGCTAGTGGGTGCAGAGTCCAGGCAGCGGCTCCAGGCTAGCCAGTGCAGGGTCCAGGCAGTGGCTCCAGGCTAGTGGATATGGGGCCCAGGCAATGGCTCCAGGAAACGGGTGCAGGGTCTGAGCAGTGGCTCCAGGATAGCATGTGCGGGGCCTGGGCAGCAGCTCCAGGCTAGCGGGTAAGGGGTCCGGGCAGCGGCACCGGGATAGTGTGTGTGGGGTCTGGGCAGCAGCTCCAGGGTAGCATGTGCGGGGTCTTGGCAGTGGCTCCAGGATAGCGTGTGCGGGGTCTGGGCAGCGGCTCAAGGCTAGCGGGTGCGGGGTCCGGGCGGCGGCTCAAGGCTGGCGGGTGCGGGGTCTGGGCAGCGGCTCCAGGCTAGCGTGTATAGGGTCCGGGAAATGGCTCCAGGGTGGCGGCTTCCTCCCTATTTTCAGTGGCTTCCTCCCTGGCTCCACGTCATGCGTCCAATAGGATCGCCTGATGTTTTGGCCAATGGGGAAACAGGTCTCAGACCTGCTTGCTGTTTGGTGGGTAGAAGATTTAGTGTGAAAATAGTGAAAATTAATTCGCTATCGTTACTCAACTGGGTGGGATCGGGACACAGTGCCCACCCTTTTTTGAAGCCTATTAGAGCCTCTGGCTCTAATGAGGTGCTTCAAAAAACACCCCCCCCATCCCATCCCCGTCATAGGAATTCATGTTCCCGGCATCCTGAAAGGGGCCGCATGCATGGATAGGGAGGGCGGCGGCGGAGTTAGGGGGATAGGCGCCCGTGCGCCAACAATGCACAAGCCACCACTGTCTGCTAGAAATGGAATTTCCGGCTGAAAAATTCCATACTGGAATGATGCCTGCACCTACAGGCCCATGGAAGTCCTACGGGTGGGAAGTAGTTAAAAAAACACAACAAAGGGCTCATTCCCACGGGTACTCTACTCTAGCCATGTGAATGAGTGGTTTGTTCATATGGCTGAATCCGTGTTCAGGGTCATAGGCTGGGGGGGGGTCACTGTCAGGTAGGCTGTATGGGGCCCCAATGATTTCTAACAGCAGTCCTGCTCTCTAAAGCCTCGTTCACACGCGCCGATTGTTGGACGACCGAATGTCCAACTTTTGTCCAAATTGGCTGTTGGCGGTTTGGGCTAGCCTACTGACGGTAGTCAAGTAATCGTCCGGCAAAGCTAAACGTAGTGACGTGTTACGGGTGTATAAAGAGGAAGTTCAGGTTAATGTGAATTACGGACGCAGGTTTACACGACCGAACACTTCCTGGATTCCGAGCATGCGTGTTTTCACTTCCAAGTTTTTGTTGGCCAACTTCTGTACACACGAGCCAACAATCGGCCAACACCTTGTTGGCCAACAAAAGTTTTCTAGTCTTGGAAATCGGCTGTCGAATCGCGCGTACTAACGGTCGGATTATCGGCTAAAAGGCTGTTGGACGACCGTTGTTGGCCGATAATCGGACCGTGTGTACGGGCCTTTACGCTATCCATTCCAAGTTTTAAAAAAATTGCCTTCAGTTCTACTTTAGCAGACCAAAAGATAGCAAATAAGAAAAGTTAATAGTTGGAGTTTTTATACATCTTGATAGTTCATTTTAGGACTTGAATGTTAATTCTTTAATTCTCTTCAAGCGATACAAAAAAAGATTTTACTTATGTAACAAACTTTATTTTAACTTGGCATAGAGTTTGAAAAGACTTTGAGTAATTGAAGACTTTAATGTAGATAATTGCAAAATTAGCCATTCTGAGCCACGAATTCCACCTGAAACATACACACTTAATGGACTGTTTGAGTCTTTCATGTAGAAATATTTATGGGAAATTGCAGAAAATTAACAATCCAGTATAACATGTTGTGTCAATCAAAGCTGTCAGGGTAATCTCAGGCAGTAAGCTAATAACAGTCAGGAAATCTTTGTTTTTTTTTGTCTGTATAATATGTCGATTGGCTATGCTTGCAGATGTCATTCTGGATCTCAAATTGCAATTAATTATATCTGAAAGCTATTTCATCTCTTTATGTCATTTTATATATGATGTTCCTCCAGAGTTGAGTATATGGTAAAGAGAATTTGCAGTGCCTTCGTGTGTTCTCAGTTTTTGTTATGTTCCGGACTAAAATTTCTTCTTATTTTAGATTATATTACAAAATATTATATTGTATTACAGTATGTTACATATATATATATACAGTATCTCACAAAAGTGAGTACACCCCTTACAATTTTATAAATATTTTATTCTATCTTTTCATGTGACAACACTGAAGAAATGACACTTTGCTACAATGTAAAGTAGTGAGTGTACAGCTTGTATAACAGTGTAAATGTGCTGTCCCCTCAAAATAACTCAACACACAGCCATTAATGTCTAAACCGCTGGCAAAGTGGGCCCAAAATATCAATATTTAATTTGGCCACCATTATTTTCCAGCACTGCCTTAACCCTCTTGGGCACGGAGTTCACCAGAGCTTCACAGGTTGCCAATGGAGTCCTCTTCCCCTCCTCCATGACGACATCACAGAGCTGGTGGATGTTAGAGATCTTGCGCTCCTCCACCTTCCGTTTGAGGATGCCCCACAGATGCTCAATAGGGTTTAGGTCTGGAGATGCTTGGCCAGTCCATCACCTTTACCCTCAGCTTCTTTAGCAAGGTAGTGGTCGCCTTGCAGGTGTCTTTGGGGTCGTTATCATGTTGGAATACTGCCCTGTGGCCCACTCTCTGAAGGGAGGGGATCATGCTCTGCTTCAGTATGTCACAGTATATGTTGGCATTCATGGTTCCCTCAATGAACTGTAGCTCCCCAGTGCCAGCAGCTTTCATGCAGCCCCAGACCAGGACACTCCCACCACCATGCTTGACTGTAGGCAAGACACAATTGTCTTTGTAATCCTCACCTGGTTGTCTCCACACACGCCTGACACCATCAGAACCAAATACGTTTATCTTGGTCTCATCAGACCACAGGACATGGATCCAGTAATGTCTTTAGTCTGCTTGTCTTCAGCAAACTGTTTGCAGGCTTTTTTGTGCATTATCTTTAGAAGAGGCTTCCTTCTGGGACGACAGCCATGCAGACCAATTTGATGCAGTGTGCGGCGTATGGTCTGAGAACTGACAGGCTGACCCCCCACCCCTTCAACCTCTGCAGCAATGCTGGCAGCATTCATACATCTATTTCCCAAAGACAACCTCTGGATATGACGTTGAGCATGTGCACTCAACTTCTCTGGCCAACCATGGCGAGGCCTGTTCTGAGTGGAACCTGTCCTGTTAACCCACTGAATGGTCTTGGCAACCGTGCTGCAGCTCAATTTGAGGGTCTTGGCAATCTTCTTATAGCCTAGGCCATGTTTATGTAGAGCAGCAATTCTTTTTTTTTCAGATCATCAGAGAGTTCTTTGCCATGAGGTGCCATGTTGGACTTCCAGTAACCAGTATGAAAGAGTGAGAGTGATAACTCCAAATTTAACACACCTGTCCCCATTCACACCTGAGACCTTGTAACACTGTCACATGACATATGAGGAAAAATGGCTAATTGGGACCAATTTGGACATTTTCACTTTGGATGTACTCACTTTTGTTGCCAGTGGTTTAGACATTAATGGCTGTGTGTTGAGTTATTTTGAGGGGACAGCAAATTTACACTGTTATACAAGCTGTACACTCACTACTTTACATTGTAGCAAAGTGTCATTTCTTCAGTGTTGTCACATGAAAAGATAGAATAAAATATTTACAAAAATAAGAGGGGTGTACTCACTTTTCTGAGATACTGTGTGTGTAACATCATATATATAATATACACTCACCGGCCACTTTATTGGGTACACCTGGCTAGCACCGGGTTGGCCTTCCTTTTGCCTTCATTCTTCATGGCATAGATCCAACAAGGTGTTGGAAACTTCCACAGAGATTTTGGTCCATAGTGACATGATAGCATCACACAGTTGCTGCAGATTTGTCGGCTGCACATGCATGAAGCAAATCTCCCGTTTCACCACATCCCAAAGGTGCTCTTTTGGATGAGATGTGGGGAGTGTGGAGGTCATTGGAGTGCAGTGACCTCATTGTCCAGTGGTGAGATGATTGGAGCTTTGTGGTGCATTATCCTGCTGGAAGGAGCCATCAGAAGATGGGGACACTGTAGTCATAAAGGGATGGACATGGTCAGCAACAATACTCAGGTAGGCCGTGGCGTTTAACCACTTAAGGACTGCCCACCACATATATATTGCGGCAGGGCGGCCTGATTGCGCAAAACGACGTACCCATACGTTGTTTTTATGCACAAGATACATGCGCCCGCTGCACAGCTAGGGGAGCCGATACATGGGTCCAGCGGGATCCAGTGGGATGTTCGCTGGCCACCCGCAATCGCTCGACAGAGAGGCAGAATGGTAATCTGTCTATGTAAACTAAGCAGATCCCCGTTCTGTCAGGGGATTACAAAGAGATTGTCTGTTCCTCATGATCAGGAACAGCGATCTCTCAGTACTACCAGTCAGTCTACTCCCCTCCACAGTCAGAAAGCACCTCCCTATGATACACTTAACCCTTTGATTTCCCCCTAGTGTTAACCCCTTCCCTGCCAGTGTCATTTGTACAGTAATCAGTGCATACTTTTAGCACTGATCACTGTAATAATGTCACTGGTCCCAAAAAATTGTCAAAAGTGTCCGATCTGTCCGCCGCAATGTCGCAGTCCTGCTAAAAATCGCTGATCACCACCATTACTAGTGAAAAAAAATAATAATAAAAATGCCATAAATCTATTCCCCAATTTTGTAGACACTATAACTTGTGTGCAAACCATTCAGTATATGCTTATTTGGATTTTTTACCAAAAATATGTAGGAGAATATATACAGTTTACATGCCCTGGCAGAATTTATGATTTCTTGGCCATGTTTCAGAAAATATGAATTAGAGTACAAAAACATTTCTTTCACTCATGGTTGGTGTTTGGCTGAAGCCATTTATTATCAATTAACCGTGTTTACTCTTTTTAAATCACAATGACAACAGAAACTACCCAAATGACCCTGATCAAAAGTTTACATACCCTGGTGATTTTGGCCTGATAACATGCACACAAGTTGACACAAAGGGGTTTGAATGGCTATGAAAGGTAACCATCCTCACCCGTGATCTGATTGCTTGTAATTAGTGTATGTGTATAAAAGGTCAATGAGTTTCTGGACTCCTGACAGACCCGTGCATCTCTCATCCAGTGCCGCACAGACGTTTCTGGATTCTGAGTCATGGGGAAGGCAAAAGAATTGTCAAAGGATCTGCGGGAAAAGATAGTTGAGCTGTATAAGACAGGAAAGGGATGTAAAAAGATATCCAAGGAATTGAGAATGCCAATCAGCAGTGTCAAAACTCTAATCAAGAAGTGGAAAATGAGGGGTTCTGTTGAAACCAAACCATGGTCAGGTAGACCAACTAAAATTTCAGCCACAACTGTCAGGAAAATAGTTTGGGATGCCAAGAAAAACCTACAAATAACTTCAGGACTCCCTGAAAACACATGGTATGGCTGTTTCAAGATGCACAATAAGAAGGCACTTGAAGAAAGGTGGGCTGCATGGTAGAGTCACCAGTAGAAAGCTATTACTATGCAAATGGCACAAAGTATCCCACTTACAATACACCAAACAGCACAGAGACAAGCCTCAAACCTTTTGGCACAAAGTCATTTGGAGTGATGAGACCAATATTGAGCTTTTTAGCCACAACCATAAACTCTACATTTAGAGAGGAGTCAACAAGACCTATGAAACACTGTGGATCACTGATGGTTTGGGGATGTGTGTACTACAAAGGCACAGGAAATTTGGTCAGGATTGATGGCAAGATGAATGCAGTTATCAAAAAATACCGGAGGAACATTTGCATTCATCAGCCAGGAAGCTGCACATGGGACGTACTTGGACATTCCAACATGACACTCCTGACCTCAATATCGTTGAGCCACTCTGGGGAGATCTCAAAAGTGCAGTTCATGCAAGGCAGGCATAGAATTTCCAGGAACTGGAGGCTTTTTGCCAAGAGGAATGGGCAGCTTTACCATCTGAGAAGATAAAGAGCCTCATCCACAAATACCACAAAAGACTTCCAGCTGTGATTGATGTTAAAGGGGGCAATACACGGTATTAAGAACTGGGGTATGTAAACTTTTGATCAGGGTCATTTGGGTAGTTTCTGTTGTCATTATGATTTAAAAAGAGTAAACACAGCTGATTGATAATAAATGGCTTCAGCCAAACACCAACCATGAGTGAAAGAAAAGTTTTTGTGTTATCATTCATATTCTCTGAAAAATGGCCAAGAAATCATAAATTCTGCCCGGGTATGTAAACTTATGAGCACGGCTGTATTGGCCTAAACTGGTACATACATTTGTTTTTTTACATTTTTTTTGGATATGTATTATTATTTTTTTTTTTTCAAAATTGTTGCTCTTTTTTTGTTTATAGCGCAAAAAATAAAAACCGCAGAGGTGATAAAATTCCACCAATTTTTTGTCGGAAAAAAGGGCATCAATCTTATTTGGGTACAATGTTGCACAACAGCACAATTGTCAGTTAAAGTAACGCAGTGCCGTATCGCAAAAAATGGCCTGGTCAGGAAGGGGGTAAATCCTTCCGGGGCTGAAGTGGTTAAACTAGGGATGCACCGAAATTTTGGCAACCTAAAACTATTGGCCAAAAACTGTGTTTTTGGTATCAGCCGAAAGAAAAAATGTCCGATACTGAAAGGGGGCGGGATTCGCCCCGGGTGCCGCCCATCGCGGTGTGTGTATGCAGGAGATTGCACAGATAGCAGGCTTGTAAGTGCCGCTCTGTGCGTGAAACTGTAATGTAATGTAACTGCATGCAAAGAGAGACAAGCTGTAGGATCTCGGCAGTGATGTCGGGAGTGGGCGGGACCGAACAGCTATCAAACACCAGCCAATGGGATAAGGGCTGGGTGGGTGTTTGATAGCTGTTCGGTCCCGCCCACCCCCAACATCACCGCCGATATCTGACAGATTGTGTATCTCTCTGCACGCAGTAACATTACATCATTACAGTTTCACGCACAGAGCGGCGCTTACAAGCCTGCTATCTGTGCAATGCGAAACTCCTCATCTCCGTTATCAGTGCTAATCAGTGCCGCCTGTCAGTGCCAATCAGTGCCACCTGTCAGTGCCCATCAGTCCCACCACATCTCCTATGTCAGTGCCAATCAGTGCCACCTGTCAGTGCCCATCAGTGCCACCACATCTCCTCTGTCAGTGCCAATCAGTGCCACCTGTCAGTGCCAATCAGTGCCACCTTATCTCCTCTGTCAGTACCAAACAGTGCCGCCTGTCAATGGCAGTAAGTGCCACATCAACTCCTCTTTCAGTACCAATCAGTGTCCCCTGTCAGTGCCAATCAGTGCTTCCAATCAGTGCCACCTATCCGTGCTCATCAGTACTGCCAATCAATGCCGCCTATCAGTGCCAATCAATGCCATCTATCAGTGCCAATCAGTGCTGCCTATCATTCTCAATCAGTGCTTCCAATCAATGCCGACTATCAACGCCACATATCAGTGCTGCCTATCAGTGCTTCCAATCTGTGCCATCTATCAGTGCCCATCAGTGCCGCCTGTCAGTGCCCAGGCACAGGTAGGCTGCATATGACAATTGTATACAAAAATATAAATATTTTTGAAAAACTGTCATTTTCAGTTTTGGTTTTGGCACCAAAATTTCCATTTGGTGCACCACTAGGTTAAACGATGCTCAGTTGGTACTAAGGGGTCCAAAGTGTGCCAAGAAAATATCCCCCACACCATTTCACCCCCACCACCAGCCTGAACCGGTGATACAAGGCAGGATGGATTCAGGCTTTCATGTTATTTACACTAAATTCTGACCTCACCCTCTGAATGTTGCAGCTGAAATCGAGACTCATCAGACCAGGCAATGTTTTCCCAATCTTCTATTGTCCAATGTTGGTGATCCTGTGCCAATTGTAGCCTCAGTTTCCTGTTCTTAGCTGACAGGAGTGGCACCCGGTTAAATCACACATCACTCTCCTCTTTGCTCCTTGACTTCTCACTGGAGCGCCTGTATGGGGAGGAGGTGGACACTTCTGGCTCCAGTACTCTGGGGACTTTACTGGGGAATGTTTTTTTTTTTTTTTTGGGGGGGGGGGGTCAATATGAATGCTGAGGGTTTAATACCACGTTAAAGCTAATAAAGGTAGTAATGAGTAAGCTTGTGTTAATCAAGTGAAACGCGTCTACAATCCTTTCCCTGTACATGGCTATCTGAGAAATAAAACGACAAGCTTTTGGAGTAATTCATGGAGTGCCGCCTATCTGTCTTCTGTTCCTGACGCTGCATGGCGGCGAGCCAAGGCGTGCACCCATGTGGGTTTGCCTGTCTGCCTGAGCGGTGTGTTTTACTCTATTCCACTTTAAAGCGGTTGTTCAGACCAGTGGAAGTTTGACACAGAGCAGCATGAAGTCAATCAAGTTTTAAATGAGAATATATATGTTGATGCAATCAGCGCCGGCCCTGGCATGGGTCCCAGTGGGTCCATTGGACCCAGGCAGCGCTTTGTGACAGGGGCAGCAAATTGACCTACAGCGGCCTCTCCTTCTCTTCTATTTACCCAGCAAATTGACGACCAAAATTTTTTCCAGCAGTTTTGTGTATCATGATAACAACTACCCTCCGAGCTCCTCCATTTGCCCCTATACTACCCTAGCCCATCCCTATACTGCCCTAACCTGACTATATACTGCCCTACCCTGTCTATATACTACCCTAGCCTGTCTATATACTGCCCTAGCCTGTCTATATACTACCCTAACCTGTCCATATACTACCCTAGCCTGTCTATATACTACCCTAGCCTGTCTATATACTACCCTAGCCTGTCTATATACTACCCTAACCTGTCCATATACTACCCTAGCCTGTCTATATACTACCCTAGCCTGTCTTTATACTACCCTAGCCTGTCCATATACTACCCTAGCCTGTCTATATACTGCCATAGCCTGCCTATATACTACCGTAGCCTGTCCATATACTGCCCTAGCCTATCCATATACTACCCTAGCCTGTCCATATACTACCCTACCCTGTCTATATACTACCCTAGCCTGTCTATATACTACCCCAGCCTGTCTATATACTACCCTAGCCTGTCTATATACTGCCATAGCCTGCCTATATACTACCGTAGCCTGTCCATATACTGCCCTAGCCTATCCATATACTACCCTAGCCCGTCCATATACTACCCTACCCTGTCTATATACTACCCTAGCCTGTCTATATACTACCCCAGCCTGTCTATATACTACCCTAGCCTGCCCCTATACTGCCCTACTTTATCTATATACTACCCTAGCCTGTCTATATACTACCCTAGATTGTCTATATACTACCCTAGCCTGTCTATATACTACCCTAGCCTGTCCATATACTGCCCTAGCCTGTCAATATACTACCCTAGCCTGTCCATATACTACCCTAGCCTGTCTATATGCTACCCTAGCCTGCCCCCTACTACCCTAGCATGTCTATATACTACCCTAGCCTGTCCATATTCTACTCTAGCCTGTCTATATGCTACCCTAGCCTGCCCCTCTACTACCCTAGCCTGCCTATATACTACCCTAGCCTGTCTATATACTACCCTAGACTGTCTATATACTACCCTAGCCTGTCTATATACTACCCTAGCCTGTCCATATACTACCCTAGCCTGTCTATATACTGCCATAGCCTGTCTATATACTACCGTAGCCTGTCCATATACTGCCCTAGCCTGTCCATATACTACCCTAGCCTGTCCATATACTACCCTACCCTGTCTATATACTACCATAGCCTGTCTATATACTACCCTAGCCTGTCTATATACTACCCTAGCCTGTCTATATACTACCCTACTCTATCTATATACTACCCTAGCCTGTCTATATACTACCCTAGCCTGTCCATATATTGCCCTAGCCTGTCAATATACTACCCTAGCCTGTCCATATACTACCCTAGCCTGTCTATATGCTACCCTAGCCTGCCCCTCTACTACCCTAGCCTGCCTATATACTACCCTAGTCTGTCTATATACTACCCTAGACTGTCTATATACTACCCTAGACTGTCTATATACTACCCTAGCCTGTCTATATACTACCCTAGCCTTTCTATATACTACCCTAGCCTGTCCATATACTGCCATGGCCCACCCCTTGGAATTGAAGATAATGCTATGTCATATAATTTTGCATATAGACAAGGTGCTGTTGCATGTAAATCTGACTTCCTGATAAATGTAATTTTAGTTTTAATTATCATGTTATAAAATAATGGTTGTGGGGGCCTTTCGTGGGCGTGATTTTTTTTTTTTTTTGGGGGGGGGGGTAGTGGGGAGGGCAGAATTTCATTCTTGGGCCCAGGCAGCACAATGTCTTGGGGCAGCCCTGGATGCAATCATAACCAACCTGTGATTTGCTATATTTTTCCAAGTGGGCATGGCCTGCAGTACATATAAAAACCAGTAGTGTAAAAGCAGTGTTTAGTCTTCTGTTCATTCTCCCATCCCTCCATAGAAGCCATCTCTGACTCACGCTCCATCATCCTTGTGTGAACGTCCGTTTCCTGTTCCAGCACAAAGGCCCTATCTTCGTAGGGTTCCACCCGGCACGGCAGGGGTTAACCATGCAATCACTCGTATCCAAGGTCGGGTCGGCATTCTATTAAAATCTGCAGTTATCTTCCATCTCTTCTGTCATGAGATGGATTGATTTGTATGGCAGCCAAGGCACGGGCGCAGATAAGACGCGGAGATCCACGGGGCGTGTTGTAAGCAGCATTAGTGCGCTGCGGCGCAGAGAGTGCTATTCCCTCAAGTGTTTTGTCTGCTACTCTTGTTGCTTTGATTTGTGTTGCCACAAAGGGGAATTGTCACAATTATCCGGCTTGCTTTGATGTAAGTTTCGTAAAGTAGAAGTGAAAAATCAAGGTTGTTACGTTCCATTATCATATGTGCGTGTAGCAATATCCCTTTGTCAGGCGCCACCGTCTAAGCCAAAAAAAAAAAGAAATAGAGAGCTTTATGGTGTTTTGTTATCATCCGCTCACATGCCTTTTTTTTTTTCTTTTTTTGCTACGGGGACGCTGATTGGTTTTCATTGGATCAAAGAATATCGACAACAGATAATGGCCAACAGACCCATCCGCTTTGTAACATCTTATTCAGCAATCAGACGCATAGAAATAATTATGACGTCTGGGATGACGCATTGTTCAAATAATGGCCTTTTTTGGATACTATATTGTCAAAAGTATTGGGTCGCCACACTTTACATTATTTATTTATTTATTATTTCAGGTACTTATATAGTGTCACCAATTTACGCAGCACTTTACATATATATTGTACATTCACATCAGTCCCTACCCTCAAGGTAGGGACTGATGCTTACAATCTAAGGTCACATTCATACATACACCTACTAGGACCAATTTAGACAGGATCTAATTACCCTGCCAGCATGAACTTTAATGGCATCCCAGTCTTAGCCCGTAGGGTTCAATATTGAGTTGGCCCTCCATTTGCAGCTATAACAGCTTCAACTCTTCTGGGAAGGCTGTCCACAAGGTTTAGGAGTGTCTATGGGAATGTTTGACCATTCCTCCAGAAGTGCATTTGTGAGGTCAGACACTGATGTTGGATGAGAAGGCCTGGCTTGCAGTCTCCGCTCTAATTTATCCCAAAGGTGTTCTATTGTATTGAGGTCAGGACTCAGACTGCAGGCCAGTCAAGTTCCTCCACCCCAAATTCACTAATCCATGTCTTTATGGACCTTGCTTTGTGCAGTGGTCCAAATCATTTGGTGGAGGGGGGATTATGGTGCGGGGTTGTTTTTTAGGGGTTGGGCTTGGCCCCTTAGTTCTAGTCTTAAGGTGTCAGCATACCAAGACATTTTGGACAATTTCATGCTCTCAACTTTGTGGGAACAGTTTGGGGATGGCCCCTTCCTGTTCCAACATGACTGCGCACCACTGCACAAAGCAAGGTCCATAAAGACATGGAGGAGCAAGTTTGAGGTGGAGTTTGGGATGAATTGAAGCAGAGACTGTGAGCCAGGTCTTCTTGTCCAACATCAGTGCCTGACCTTATGTGCTTCTGCATAGAAAAGCTTTCAAGGGTTTTTGTCAAAGCTTAATTGAACAAGCTGAAGTTAGAAGCTGATTTGCTACCATGCAGAGCTGCACCAGGTTTTGCAATCTTCAGTTTTAGTAAATCAACCCCATAGTACGCACCACATTCACTAGGCTCTGGGGTAAATTCCAAAGTAAACAGCATATTTGTCTTTAGTAAATCAACCCCATAGGGTGCATTTCTATCAAAATATATTAAATAAATGGATGGGTTACTTCATCTTTTCAGAACAAAAGAGTGAAATAACATAGTGCACCCTCCCCACCCCATCTGGTACTCGCTGTACGTACCGCTGTGGGTGATAAGCTGTCCATGTCCACACAGCCGATGTAGATGTCCGGCGATTTAAAAACCCCGCTCTTCTCCTTATATCCACAGCACAGAGAGAAGGGACCTGGGGTGGGTGGGAAGGGTGTAAAGTGTTAGTTCACCTTTTCATTTGTTTCTTTTAAGATCTCAAACAAGTGAGAGAGTGGAGAGGCTAAGCACTACTTAAATTGACCTTTTAACCAATTTTGGCAAATTGCCAGGGTAGAGTTTTTAAAACGGCATTACATGTAAGAGATGGAAGATGCCAAAGATCCCCCCCCATTTAGAGATACCTGACCCATTTTGACATGGTCAGCTCCTTTTATACCTCTTGCAAATCACTTGTGCTTGCTTTGTAAAATGTGTCCCTCACTGTCCTGAAATTACATTCTTTTTCCTCAAAGAGACCCTATGACCAGACTGTTCATTTAAACAAAGATCTTCCCAAATGTGCAATTCATATGTTTTATGTTGTTTACCTGTAAAAGCCTTCCTTGTAGACGTCGAAAAGCCCCAAGAATGATTTGGGTGCCATCACAGCAATCTTGGGGCATTTGGATGTCTAAACGTTTGTCGTGACCTGGATCACCTGCTGGTGACACTGTGCTTCCCAGAGTGAAAAGTTGTAGTTCCAGTATCCACCATCGGGTGTCTCCCTGCAGCCAGCAGATCCCCGTAATCAGTTTGCACCTGATGTAGGCTGTTGGGAGGGTATTTAGTTCCTCCGCTTCATTACCCTCTCACGCTAGTGTTTTCCTTTGCCACAAGATACTGCTAGCCCTTTCTGCTCCTATTCCTGCTCTTGATTGTGCTCTTTGCCTTGTACCTATACCCTGAACCCTGCTTCCTTGTTCTCAATCCCAGTTTTGGTTCCTCATTCCTATATGTTCCTGCATCTTCAGTTTTACCCTGCTTTTAATGTGTTGTCTATTTGTATATATTGTTAGATATTTTGACACTTGATCTATGGTTCACTTGTATTTTCACATTTGCTGTGTATTTTGGTTGCTGGTGTTTGGGTGGATTTTGGTTTCACTGTAAATAATTATTTACTTTAAATATATATATATATATATATATATATATATATATATTTATATATATATATATATATATTCAGGTCTCAGTCTCCTAAGTGTAGCCACACAGATGTGGCCATCCCTGCTTCTGATTCCTGACAAAGATATAACATCAGCAGCCCATGATGCTCAAGATGTAACATCACAGCCTCAGGAGGCTCTCTTAGTTTGCTTCTCCCCTGGCAGCTACGTAAAAGTTCATGTAGGGAAGTTAGGGGTGGATGAGCTGGGCCAGAACAGAGCATAAAAAACACTGGCAGAAGAATAGATTGCTATAACGTGCAAGGAGGTCAAAGCTATGTTAGACAAAGGGCTACTCAGCGCAGTACCCAGAAGCTAATGGAGATCACTGTAGTAGCAGTGTTTACTACAGTGATTTCCAGCTTCCACGGGGATCCCACAGGTATGTCACATACATACTTACATTAGTCAAGGCTGGAAAATAACAAGATCTGACTCTTGTAGACTTTAATGGGGATCACAAGCTTCCCATCGGGTTTAAACTTGTCCTGGTTCACTTGACCAATGTAACTATGTAAAGTTGCCTAAACTCTAGAACTTGAGTTTTGACACTCTGTAGCAGTGGCGGCTGCTCCTCAATATTTTTCCCCACTCAGCAGATGGACAGGAAGGCGACGATTGGATGGGAAGGCGGCGATCAGTCCGGCCTGATCTTAGGAGACTTCCCCTCGCTCCAGGCTCCCGGCCTAATAGGCGTTGCTTCTCCTCCCGGCTAAACAGGAAGTCCTAAGACTCCCTGGCCAATCGGGTCTCAGGACCCACTTCTTGATTGGCTGGGAGGAGAAGCAGGAAGACATTAGCGAATATGACTTTGCTAATGTCACACAACTGGGTGGGCTCAGGTAGAAGAGTACTGCGCCCCCAATCCACCATTTTTTGAAGCCAATTAGAGCCTTAGGCTGTAATCATGTGCTAAAAGAAACCATTGGCTCCCTGTATGTAGATTAGGGGCCGGGCACATGGATTAGGGGGGTGGCGCCCCTGCACCGCCTAATGGAGCGGCTGCCACTGCTCTGTAGTTATGTGAAAATATGTATCGCAAAAGGGTGGGCAACTGCACATCATTACAGAGATCTGCAGATATGCAGAGGTATGCAGAATCACGGTCAAAAAACATCTCTACTCCACAAGATTTAACAGCAGAGCAAATATTCAACATAATGTTTATTGTGGTCAACCACAATAAACTCTGTCGTCACTAAATATTCCTAATGCTGATAGATGCTACATGGGGGAACCTCTTTTATATATACAGTATACCTGTGTATATATATATATATATATATATACATATATACTGTATATACACAAATACATTTATATATATTTATATAAACATACACACACACACATACTAAGTTGCCAAAAGTCATCCCGATCTAAGCTCATGGGCCTTAATATGAAGTTGGCTTTGCCTTGCGGCTATAACAGCTTCGGTTCTTCTGGAAGGGTTTTCCACAAGACTTTAGAGCGTCCGTGGGAATTTTGGCCACAATAGTACTGATTTTGGAGAAGACCTGGCTCACAATTAACCTTCTAGTCCATCCAAAAGGCACTCAATATTATTGAGGACAGGGATCTGTGCAGACAACTTAAGTTCCTCCACACCCAACTCATCAAACCATGTCTTTATGAAGTTGGCTTTGTGCACAGGGGCACATTCATAGAGGAACAGAAAAGGTCCTTTCCCAAGGTTAGGAGAGTTCAATTGTCTAAAATGTCCTTATACAGTATGCTATAGCATTAAGTGGCCCTAACTGGAAGCACCTGAACTCAATATTCTGGAGGGAAGACCATTTAGTAGGTGTAAGGCTCCATGCACACTGGACACTATCTGAGCTCTCTCGGCGTCGGGCAGGAGATGCTGCTTACAAAACGTTCTTTTGCAGCGTTTTGTAAGCAGCGTTTATTGACGTTTATCAGCGTTTTTGGGCATTTTTTTTTCCTTCATTAGCTTCCATTGACTGCAAAAAATGCTGGACGCCGATAAACAACCGTTTTCCGGCGTTTATTGGCGTCCGGTGTTTTTTGTGGTCAACAGAACTACTTTTGAACTCCAATTCAGGGCGTTCAGATAACAGCCAAAAAATGCCACTGCTGATAAAAGACAATTAACGTCCATGTGTGCATGGACACATAGGATAACATAAAGTGGCGTTTTTGGGCTGTTAAAAAAAACACCCAAATGCCCAAAAACAGTCGTTTTTCAGATACAGTGTGCATGGAGCCTTATGGTTAGGTGCTTTCATGTTTTCACCAACTTCTAGTTATGTGTATATATTGTTCACATTAAATCTTGAGCATGTTATGGATTGCAGAAAACCATAACTTACAAGTTTGTGAAGAATCTAGATCCATATTTTTTCCATAAAATTGTTAACTATGAGGATTCCCTAAGTATGGTATTGTCTCTATCTATATATATGAGCAATGCAAATAGCTTAGCTGAAAAGTCAAGACCAATATGTTATGGCAACAGTGGAAGTAGAAATGACCTTGGGCCGCGAGTGCAGATAGACTGAACACCCAACAAGAACTCTTCTCTATTTTATCCTTAGTGGACCTCTGCTCCTTAATGGCCACAGTGTGGGAAACCTATATAACTGTCCATTATTCCTACAGTTTGAAACTGAATAATAGCTGCAAACACTATCAATACTGATCAATACACGGCGGTATAACTTGACAATGCTTATTAAATTGAACAGATTAGACTTAAGAGATCAAGACGAGAAAAGTCTGGCACCCCACAACAATGATAAAAGACGGACATGAAAACAAGATTGCACAGCCGTGCTTCCAAATACCGAGAGCGCCAGAAGTATTAATTATTTAAGAACTTATTTAATTTAATGAGATAATGTTACTTGTTCAAAACACATTCCATGAGCCTTCTGCTTAACTGTGATTACAATATATATATATTTTAATAGGATAAAAAATCGTCAGGCTGTTTTGGAAGCCTGTGGAGCAGTTGTTTTGATCTTATGTAGCTTGAGATCCGGAACAACGGGCTCAACAAAATAAAACAAAAGGGCCACCATATGAGAATGGGCTACTTAGAACATTCCCAGATTGGTGGAACTAGCCAACGTCAAACAGAAAATGTGGACTACAGGAAACTTAAAGCAGAACTCTATGCAGATATAAAAGACACAAATAAATACAGCTCTGCATTCATGAAAGCAGAACTAAAGTCCACAATACTTACCTCTGCTTAAATGGTCAATGTCCACGTAGTCTCTTGCCAGTGCCGCCATCGTTTACCAGGCTTCTTCCAGGTGCCAGTCTTCAGCCATCTTGACTGGTAAGTCCAGCTTTTCTGGCACCAGTGGCGCCGCCCACCTAATCCATGCGCCCCGAGCCCACCCAGTTGTGTGACAATAGCGAATTAATATTTGTTATTGTCTTCCTGCTTCTCCTCCCAGCCAATCGGGAAGTGGGTCTTAAGACCTGATTGGCCGAGAGGAGAAGTGAACGTATTGGGCAGGAGCAGAAGCAGGAGGGAAGCCGTCTGGATGGGGTAGGTGTGGGGCTGGTGGGTGGACGGCCAAGCAATGGGGGGGGTAGTTCGCCGATCGACCAAGCAAATGGCTGGGGGGGGGTTTGACCGACCTACCAAACGGGGGTGGGTGATGGTTGGGTGGTTTGTTTGCTGCCCCCCCCCCAAAAAAAAAATGGAGTACCAGCTGCCACTGCCTGGCACCCAGGTACTGTGCTGGAATGTAAACTGAGGTGCACATGCACTGCTCAGTGTACATTCTGCAGAAGACTGTGAGCAGGCAGGTAGGTTCATTTTACTGGGGAAGAGATGTCCAAAATACTTACCTTTGCTTCAATGGTCCGAAACACATGAGATCTCTTACTGGTACCAACATCTTTTATTGGGCTTCTTCCTGGTGCTGGATTTCAAGCATCTTGATTGGTTGTTGTGGAATGGTGTCACTCCCGCGCATGTGCAGAGGTGCAGTCATCCCTGCACACAGGTGCTGTGCCAGAATGTGAACTGAGCTGAAAATACCCAGCTCAGTGTAAATTCCACAGAAGACCATGAACAGGCATATACGTTCACTTTATTGCAGAAGAGGCATTGCAGGTTTTTGATGAGACTAACAGTTGTTTTCTTTTTGACTTTAGTTCCTACATTGTTAAATGTATTATTTTTAATGCAAGCAGCATGATTACCTCAGTTTGCCCAGGTACCAACCTCTTGCTGTCCACTGTACATCAGAGATCAGAGAGGGCCTATAAACCCAACCAGTTGTACTGCAGTGCAATGATCATGCTGATAGGAGGAGAGAGAGAGCAGGGTGGCAAATAAATACTCACATCAGTCTTCTGATTGTCCAATCACAGGGTGGAGGAGGAGATCTGTAAGTGTAACTTAAGTGCAGCAAAGAAAAATGAGGTCTCAGGTAGACATGTGCAGAATAGAAAAATGTGTTATCTTTCATTTCGAATAGATTCGTTATGTTACTAATTTTGTTTTGTCGATTTGTTTTGAAATTCATTTAGTTTAGTTTTGTTTCATTTAACTTTGTTTTGTTTAATCATTTTCTAACAAATTCCACATTTTCAGAACTATTTGAATTCGGATCGGTTGAAAAATGATTGACCGATTCAAATTCTGTGTAAAGAATAGCTGGTTGTTAACCATTTCAATACTGGGCACTTATCCCCCTTCCCGCCCAGATCAATTTTCTGCTTTCAGTGCTGTCGCATTTTGAATGACAATTGCGCGGTCGTGCGACGTTGTACCCAAACAATATTTTTATCATTTTTTCCCCCACAAATAGAGCTTTATTTTGGTGGCATTTGATCACATCTGGGGTTTTAATTTTTTGCCCTACAAATAAAAAAAGATCAAAAATTTTGGGAAAAAAAAGTGTTCTTTGTTTCTGTTACAAAACTTTGTAAATAAGTACATTTTCTCCATCATGATGAGGCTACACTGACGTGCACTGATGAGGCAGTACTGATTGGCACTGATGAGGTGGCACTGATGGGCACTGATGAAGAGGTACGTATATGCAACACTGATTGGTGGCACTGATATGCAGCACTGATGGGCACTCATAGGCGGCAATGATGGGCACTCACAGGTGGCACTGATGGGCATTCATAAGCGGCACTGGGCACTGATAGGTGGAACTGATGAGTACTGATAGGTGGCAATGGGCACTGGTAGGTGGAACTGATGGGCACTGATAGGAGCCACTGATGGGCACTAATAGGTGGCATTGATAGGTAGCACTGGTGGGCAATGATGGGCACTGATAGGTGGCATTGGTGGGCACTGATGGACGGCAATGATAGCTGGCACTGTTAGGCAGCACTGGGGGAGGCACTGGTGGGCATCACAGATGGGCACTGAGTGCCATCTCTATTGCTAGTTGTTTGCCATACCTGGTGGTCCTGGGTGGGCCTCCCTGGTGGGCCTGGGGAGGCACCCCTGGAGGTCCCTGGGTGGGCTCCCTGGTGGTCCCCAAGTGGGCTCCCTGGTGGTCCCCAAGTGGCGATCTTCGGGGGGACTGCAGTGATAAACAATCAGCATAGAGACCCCCCCTGTCAGGAGAGCCGCCGATCAGCTCTCATCTACTCGTGTCGGCAAATGGCTCTTCCTATTTACACTGTGATCAGCTGTGATTAATCGCAGCTGATAACGTGGTAAAGAGCTACATGCAGAAGCTCTTTACCATGATCGGAGATGCAGTGTGTCAGACTGACACACCATACCACCGATCACCATGCCTTGCGAGCCCCCGCAGGCATGCACCGGCTTGCTATCCTGCTGGACGTCATATGACGCCCAATCAGGATAACTGTACCACTTCCCGGTCATCATTCTGCATACAGTGGTAGGGAAGTGGTTAAGGAGTGGGCCTTGAAAACCAATGACTCATCAGCTGTCAGCGGGCTTGCTCACCGACAGCTCAAATGTAAACAAAAGAGTGCCGGCAATGAAAAAGTAAAAAAAAAAAAAATAGCATGGGGTCCCCCCCCAATCCATACCAGACCCTTATCTGAGAATGCAGCGTGGAAGCCCAGGAAAGCCCCCCCCCTCCTGAACCATACCAGGCCACATGCCATCAACAAGAGGGGGGGGGGCTTTGGGGCAGGGTGGCTCAGCTCCAAAACCAAATAAAAGGTAAACTTAATTAAGCGAAGATTGACACACATTTGCATATATACTATATATTTACAAACTATATACAGAATATGTTTTGAAAAGCATGAATAGTGTGCAGAAACTTTTCAGCTGAGACTGCGTTTCCAATCAGACAAATGCAAGCTGCTTCCCAGTGCTTCCAGTGCCGGGAGGGTGTCCATGTACGTCCTCCCATTATTGCGCACGTGTGGCGCGCTCTGTGATCGCCGAGTTCTTTGAAATGGGCTTATCACAGAGCAGGATAAAAAGCCAATCACAGCGGGCCTTTTACCACATGATCAGCTGTCAGCCATAGACAGCTGATCACGGAAGTAAACAGAAGCCAGTTACCGAATTTTTATCTTTCTTCATTCTGCCAGCGTGAAGAAAAGAATAAAGCCAGTAGCGGGCTTCTGTTAGATGGACATCAGTCCCCTAAGTGCCCACCAGTGCTGCAAATCCGTGCCTACCAGTGGCATCTATCAGTGCCCATCAGTGCTGCCAATCAGTGACCATCAGTGCCTCCTGATCAGTGCCCACTAGTGCCACCTATCAGTGCCTCCTGATCAATGCCCATCAGTGTCCCCTATCAGTACCCATCAGTGCAACCTATCAGTGCCCACCAGTGCCACCTATCATTGCCACCCATCAGTGCAGCCTCATCAGTGCCTCCTGATCAGTGCCCACCGGTGCCACCTCATCAGTGTCCATCAGTGCCACCTATCAGTGCCCATCAGTACCGCCTACCACGCCCATCAGTTAGCAAAAAAAAAAACCTAGTAGTGATTAAATACCACCAAAAGAAAGCTCTATTTGTGTGAAAAAAAATGATAAAAATTTCATATGGGTACAGTGCTGCATGACCGCGCAATTGTGAGTGTGACAGCGCTGAAAGCTGGACATTGGCCTGGGCAGGAAGGGGGTATAAGTGCCCAGTAAGCAAGTGGTTAAATGAATATATCCATTTGCGATACAGCAACGTAGGCTATATGCCTTCTCGACAACAATTGGCATATTTCTTCCAACACAAACACTTTAGAGTCATGTCACGAAATAGGACTTCTACAGAGTATATACAAATTAACTTAGATTCAAAAAAGAAGAGCCATCAAAAACATTAACTTGAGTACAAACTGTACAGCATAGAGGTAAGTACTGCGAGGTTGATGAAAGCCATTAAAAACTCCCATTATCTGCGTTCAGTTTAGATATTTCTCAAATGGGCCAACACTTATGAAACATATTTATTTTATTTATTTATTTCAGGTACTTATATAGCGCTGCCAATTTACGCAGCACTTTACATAAGGAGCTTACGATCTAAGGTCCCTAACTCACATGCATACATATACTAGGGCCTATTTAGACAGGAGCCAATTAACCTACCAGCATGTCTTTGGAGTGTGGGAGAAAACCCACACAGGCACAGGGAGAACATGCAAACTCCCAGGTAGTGTCGTAGTTGGGATTCGAACCAGCGACCCTTTTGCTGCCAGGCAAAAGTGCTAACCACTACACCACTGTGCCACCATCAGCTTGAAAGAGTATATATGCTATGTTCTTTTCTTTTTGAACGTACATGAGATGCAGTGATGGTGCACGAGGTACAACACAGGAGATTTGAATGTGGCATGCAGACAGGTGAGATGCTTGGCTACTCCCCGTTTCTCCGCTCTCCCTTCCAACAGTACCGTTAGTGCCCATACACACCTCACTCCAACACTTGGCATTGAATCCTGACTTTGTGCTTGGCCAGCCTGTCTGTAGCCCACCGCAAGGTTTTGCTATCATCAGACAGATTTAATGCCGGAGATACTCCTGGTGCTTCTGCTTGCATCCAACATTTACAGTCTGCACCTCTCTTCATGGCTTACAGGTGCTTGCCTACATTAAGGTCCAATGGACTTGTCTGTATGAGGGGTATTTGCATTCACATACCTCCACATTGTCTGTTTGCATACCTGGCGCTCTTTTGTATCTCCGCTTGCTATGATGACCGCTTCATGCCTAGATTATATATTTGCATAGACTGATCTTGTATTACACATTGTGCATTGGTGGACTATGTCATGAGTGTGTTTTGGATGTGCTGGGCGGTCTTTCTTTTAATTCACTAGTGACAACGTTGTCAAGGGTGGTGGTTCTCTGATCAATGTCCTAATTTGTCTTTTTACATTTTACAATTTTTGTATATCTAATAGAGTTGAGCGAACACCTGGATGTTCGGGTTCGGCGGGTTCGGCCGAACTTCACGAAAAAGTTCGGGTTCGGTACCGAACTTGACCCTGAACCCCGAACCCCATTGAAGTCAATGGGGACCCAAACTTTTCGGCACAAAAATGACTGTAAACAAGTCCTGGAAAGTGCTAGAGGGCTGCAAAAGGAAGTAAAATGATTTTAGAAAAATAATCTGTCCCTTACAGTAACAGCAGGAACCTGACCCTATAGAACTAGGAGATGATTTTAGAACAATAATCTGTCCCTCTAAGCAGTAGACTCTACCTAGTCCAGTCAGATCTTTCTGTAATGCAGGAGGAGATCTGCAATCTGTCCCTAAAAGCAGTAGTAGTAGTAGTAGTAATCTCTACCTAGTCCACAATCAGATCGTTCTGTAATGCAGGATGAGATGTTATTATATCTGCAATCTGTCCCTCACAGAGCCAGCAGCATCCTCTCCCTACACTACCCAGAGAGCATATGACATGCAGCACTACGTGACTCCAGCTTATAAAGAGGCTGGGTCACATGATGCACTGGCCAATGACAGCCATGCCATTAGTAGGCATGGCTGTGATGGCTTCTAAGGGCAAACCAGTGAAACACTTGTTGATTGGCTGCCCTGCAGCTATTCAAAAGGCGGGATCAAATACCCGAACCCGAACTTTCTTACAAATGTCCGGGTTCGGGTCCGGGTCATGGACACCCCAAAGTTCGGTACGGACCCAAACTTTACAGTTCGGGTTCGCTCAACTCTACTAATAAAGTATCCCAAATCTCACTATACTCAAACATAGTAAAAGCCGCGCTAAAAAACATAATACATCTAGTGTACAAACACTCAAGTCATAAGTAAAGTGCTAGTGCAAACTGTAAATAGAGTAAAACAGTGCCAGTGCTAATTCGTAATAACCAAAAAGTGCCAGTGTCCATTAATTGTGCAAATGTGCAAACATAAGATTAGGGTGTCCCAACGGAAAGTGTCCAAAATCTTATTCCTTCTCCAGAATGTGCAAAAGAAATGCTCTTTGGTTCAACTTCCACCACCACTCAAAAGAATCCCCATGCAGGTGATCACGCTGGAGGCTTACCAGATGGTTGTATATCAAACGCCTGTTAATCAATCAGCCTCATCCCAGGCTTCTCACAGCTTATGATCCCCTCCTTCCAGGGTCACTCGGTATAGGTATTTAAATAGAAAAAAGATTCCTCATAGTGTATCTCTTTTGACCATTTATTCAATACAAATACCAAGATATGCTTACATCAAGTTTAAAAAAAATCGCATTGCACAAGATCCAATATCCTCTACCGTTTGCTGGTCCTCGTCTCTCTCTCTCCCTCCCGACGAGCGTCCCAGCTTCTGGTATGCCTGTTGTGTGTCTCTTCGGGCTGCCGTGTAGCCACGCCCCTAACGTTTCATCATTACCGACTTGTTCACAGGGTTGAACCCTGTGAACAAGTCGGTAATGACGAAACGTTAGGGGCGTGGCTACACGGCAGCCCGAAGAG
>BLSH010240949.1:257668-268243 GCA_018402905.1 Glandirana rugosa
ATTTTTCTTGGTACTTTTCTCGGTGGCCTCAGACCACACTTTCCTAGATATTGTTCATCTCCATATACATTTTCGCTATGAAATAATCATATTTATATTATGTATATTTGTGGCGCGACACAGTCACCGTCGGACGAAGATCACGGTGACACTTAGATACATTTTTCAATTTATTATGGATATATTGACTTATATATATATATTTTTATCGACGGCGAAATTTTTAGTATATTTTGGACACTTTCCGTTGGGACACCCTAATCTTATGTTTGCACATTTGCACAATTAATGGACACTGGCACTTTTTGGTTATTACGAATTAGCACTGGCACTGTTTTACTCTATTTACAGTTTGCACTAGCACTTTACTTATGAGTGTTTGTACACTAGATGTATTATGTTTTTTAGCGCGGCTTTTACTATGTTTGAGTATAGTGAGATTTGAGATTAATTATGATTTTTAAAGCGGCAGCTATTTTTATATATATATATTCAGTTATATAGGTATTATTTAACTTTTTACATAGATTCACAGTGGCACTAGAAGCAGGCTGCCACTGACACAGCGCGGTGTTTATATGTATTATATTTATACTAATAAAGTATCGCTTTTACATATACCTCTACTTGTTATAGATCCTTTCACACCAGACTCCGGTGGCTCTTTTCATGGTTCTTTTTAAGACAGCCATTGAGCCCCAGGTGATTTGCATCCCTGCGTGGGTAGGTGTGTTTTTTCTTACTAACTTTCCTGGCCGTTCTCTCATGTTTCTATATTTATGCAAATACAACATGCATAGTCATAGGCCTAAGGTTTGCAGGTATTTTTGCATGCTCCAGTACTAAGATGAGCAAGTTCTGGGCTAGGTTGGAGGATCAAAAATATCAGCACTGTAATTGATGAAAGTAGTCTAAATACCACCTTCCAAAAGCTACGTACAGTAGATGAGGACACGACCATACCGTATGTGCGTTAAGAAACCAACGAAACCACATCCCTTCCAACAAGGGTTGTCCAATAATGTAGCAAATTTGGTCACTGTATAGGGGGATCTATACCATCTCAAGTGAATTTTGTTTAGATATTTGTCAGTATGTAGTGCATTATAAATATACATGATTATAAAGAATGGCCTATTGCCTTTATGCATCAAAAAATTAAGTTTGAAGTTCCCTTTCCCATTTTAGAAATGAAGGGGATTTGCTAAAAAAATAGTTTGGACAGGAGTATGTTGTAAATAGTTGTGACACCCTTACTATTTACAGTTACTGCTGTGGACCACGGGTCTCCAAACTGCGGCACAGGGGCCAAATGTGCCCCTTTGCTTGCCTTTATCCGGCCCTTGAGGCACTATTCCTTCTACTGACACCAAAGACGGGGCACTCTGATGCCATGATGGGACACTATTACACTAATACCAATGATGGGGCACTATTCCTCCCACTGACACCAATGATGGGGCACTATTCCTCCCACTGACACCAATGATGGGGCACTATTCCTCCCACTGACACCAACGATGCAATTTTTTGTACTCCCATTGACACTGGGACATTTTCTAATCCCTCTGGCCACAATCCGGCCCCCTAAAGTTTGAAGGGCAGTAAACTGGCCCTTCGTTTCAAAAGTTTGGAGACTCCTGCTCTAGACCAAAATCAGCAGGTCTGTGTGGGCAACTCAAGAGTAGGCATAGGATTGCGTTGGAATGATAATGAATGATAGTAGTATAACTGAGGTAGTCCTAAGTAGAAAAGGAAAAGGTTGTTTTAAATTGTTCAAAAGGTTTACATTTACCCTTATGAGTTATGTCATCAACTGTATAATTACCTACATTGATCCAGTGTTTAAAGGAGATGTGTGGGTTGAAGAATTGAAAGATTCCCAGCGGTAGTAAAATACAAGTTTTATGCTCTTGAGGGTTATGCACTTTAAGGAAATAATCCCAAGCTTGGAAAGTTGCTGAAATAGCGGGATGGTTAGTATTATATTTAAAATTATTTGCGGAGTAGGCAAATAGTATTTTTTTTTAAAGTGCCAGGTGATTGCTCTAACTGCTTCAACGGGGTTGAGAGGAACCAAAATGTACTCTTTGAACCAAAACTTGGTCCAAAATAGTTGCCATGTAGTAGTCTTTAAGATCTGGTAAGCCCAATGCCACCTGCCCCTTTATGTTTTATAAGAGAGATGTGTGGGCACCTAGCGTTCTTGCCTTGCCAGATGAATTTAGATAACATTTGCTTGATATCAGTTAAGGAAGAGTTTTGCAAGGGTATCAACAAGGCTCTAAAGAGTGTCTCAACCTTTTCAATGCAGAGGAACCTTTGAAATAACTTTCTGATGTCAGGGAACCCCTGCTAAAAATATTATATCTACAACTCATGATACATTGATGTCAGTGGGAAAAATGCTACTTACCCTTGTGGACATTGGGAAGAATTATTATGAAAGTAGAGGGAAAACAGTTTTTTGGCACCCCACAAAATTAAAATAAATACAACGTTACAAAGGTGTTTATATTGAAATAAACAAAAAAAGGTTGTGCAGCCCACCTAAACCTTAGACTGAAATAATCGGTCTAAAGTTAAAAGGTGTTAAGTGAAAATTGCTAGATCTATACGGCGCTCACAAAAAATCTGTGACACATAACAGTGAATTACATATATGAGACCAGATGGAATGTGATTATTTCTCTTAATGAATCATAACATAGTGCCCTAAAGTGATACCATCCACATATGTGCAGAACTTCAATACAAATATTGAAGTTCTGCAGACATCTATATGAAGATAACGGCCTGGTGATACTTTTCTTCAGTATCACCAGGCCGTTATCTTCATATAGATGTTTGCGCAATGATATCCTGTTGATATTTTGTGTTTCATGAGCCGCCTTTGCAGAGAGATGTCCAACAACCTTGTAATTGTGCATACTATGAACTTGCATTAACACCTGGATCGCTGGCCTATTCTATTTAGTTACCTGGAGATTGGACTTGGTCTCATTTATTTTTCATTTTGACACGTATCTTTTCACTATATTTGTATTGAATTCTGCACATATGTGGATGGTATCACTTTAGGGCACTATGTTATGATGCATTAAGAGAAATAATCACATTCCATCTGGTCTCATATATGTAATTCACTGTTATGTGTCACCGATACACCTAGCAATTTTCACTTAACATTGGGAAGAATTACCCCCTTACTAATAGGCAAAAAGATAAATGGTGTCAGTGGAAACTTATCTGAGAGGCAGAAATTGCTCATGGCTAAAGGGACCCCTAGCAACCTCCAGAGGAACCCTAGGGTTCCATGAAACTCTGGTTGAGAAACCTATCTTTAAAGTAATAAAGAATCTTAGGAAGTGTGGCCATCCTAAATGTCGCCAGCCCACCTGACCAAGACAAATATTATTTGATAAGTTTATTCAGTTCTTGTTGAACCGAAGTAAGTAGTGGAACATAATTCACGTGGAATAATTTAGATGAAGGAGGGGTACATTTTACTTCCATATCAGATAAAGGCTCTTTAGTCCACGTATAAGGTAAAGCCTTTTGTAATGAAGAAGCTAAAGCTTTATCTATGCCGTCACTCATAATGTTGGATTTAGACTTGTTGCTTTTATAATAGGACGCTGTATTAAACAGCTGTAAAATGGTATTAACATTATTCAGAGAAGGAGCTGGATTCAACAAAATGAAAATGACGTCTACATCATTGATTTCTGGGTGAGATCTAATTTTTACTGCTAGGGGCTCCACTAACAGTGCAAAAGATTAAATGTGATAACGTTGAGGAAAGTGGAACAATAGCACCGGACCCATAGGGTTATCTTACTGGTATTGGTAACTTAAAGTGAATGTAAACCCAAAAAAATATATATATAATTAATAATTCTGCCTAGTAAAGTAGAGCATGTCATGTCATCTGTGCCCAGTCTTATCACAAAGAGTTAATCCAGCTCTGAGCAATCCCCTTATCTTTTTTCAGTAAGAAAAAAAACGTCTCACAGAGAAATAGGAGACGTTTCTTCCCAGTGCTGTGTGAGTGACAGGTAATTTCCGGAGCAGACAAAGCTTCACACTCCCCTCTCCTTTCTTCTCCAGCTCTCCCAGGATTGGCTGCTCCACACCTCAGCATGATTGGGCATGCTGAAGTCATGTGGTGTCTTTCTTGAGTTTTGACAGGATGTTTCTGAAAACCCTGGAATAGCAAAGTAGGACAGTGCAGAGGTTAGTGGGGAGACTTGTGACATCACAACTCCACCCACTGAGCTCCAGCAAAGAGACCTACCCACTGATTCCAGAGATTTGTGGGGCTGCTACTGCTGTTGACTGCTGTTTGTCATGATGGAATAAATACCTTAATATCTGATTCCAAGGAGTGCCGGCTCATCTCGTATTTGATCTTAGCTACTGCTGAAGGGGGTGGCATTTGCAAGGTAGGGATACATGCAGGAGGCTTGCATGTATATATGCATTAATACTGTGCCATTAGTTTATACTGGGTGAGTGGTGGGTTTACATCCACTTTAAGGTACTGATATTTGGGCAAATTATCTGGTTCCTGGGCAGGAGGGCTTTTATTCCTCAGAGGGTCTCCACAGTTTCCGTGGCTTGTAGTGTAATGTAATGAGAATGGAAATTGAAGTGCCACACCACTGCTAAGAGGTCCAGATACAACTTTATTCTATTAAAAATCAGCGGTACCAGCCAAAAAAGTAAGGGGTCCAAGCACTGCAGCTTGTTTGGCTGCCAAACAAACTGCCGATAAGGCCAGTGCTTGTAATTCGCACTGGAAGAAATACAATTGTATTGAGCACTGCTCCCTGAGCCCACCCAGTTGTGTGACATTATCAAATGAATATTCGTTAATGTCTTCCTGTTTCTCCTTCCATCCAATCAGGAAGTGGTCTTAGGACTCCAGGCCAATCGGGTCTCAGGACCCATTTTCTATTTGATCGGGAGGAGAAGCAACACCTGTAACGAGAGCTGCCCAGGCAGCGGACAGATTGCAGATGGGAGGATAAGCAGGAGCGGGTGCGGAGAGTGGGGAGCAGTGTGAGTTCTGAGGCCGTTCTATGCATGGGGGGTGGTGGCGGCGGTGGCGATATGTGCCAGTGAGGTTTGTTTGCCACCCCCCCCCCCCAAAATATTGAGCACCAGCCACCACTGTGTGGGAACCTGTCAGAAGAAGGTACCAGCAGCCAAAAAAAGAAGATGAAATATGTTAATATGTGTTAAAATATGTTAAGTGATGGTCCACCTTAAGTCAAAGTACATTTTTAACCAATGTATCTTCTAGTGAAGTGCACGTCAATCCACTCCTAAATCGAATATCTTCTTTATGAAATTGACAGCTTAACAGCATAAATTAGTCATATCAGTTTTGCAGTATTTTAAACGTCTGCACAAAGGATTTACAAATCTAGTAATGCAATCTATATAACTCAAGTTAAAGCACAAAATAAAATAAAAAAGTGATATAGAGCTGCTGCCCGCTTGCACTTTACTAAAGAGCTCTATGGGTTCCATTATTGGATTTATTAGTAATTTGTGCAGACAACTTTTGAAATACAGCACATTTAACCAATGTACTTTGTTAAAAAAAAAAGAAGTAATATCTTATTTTCTTCCTGGTCTGTGTTTCTAAAAGATAATGTGCTAAGCACAGGTAAATTACCTTCAATGATAGGTTATGTTTTAAACATTCGCCTTCAGGCAGCTCTTTCTAATATTTCATTCTCACTATTTTTATCTTGATGAATCATTTCCTGTAAATTGCTAATTTTTTGAAAAGTTCTTCAGCAGCAAGTTAAGGTCCCAAGAAGGCGGCCTGACCCGTTCCAAGTTTTGGGAATTGCAGAGGATGTCCGCTAATGATTTTCAGCAAAGTCCTTAAAGGAAGGACAGTAGGCAGGCTGAAGAACAAAGAATTACAATGTAAGAAATATGCAAATGACTACTGGGGAGAAACAAGGGATTTAAAGGATTAAATGGATTTATTAGAACAAGCCAGACATAGCAACTAATGTCAGGGAGATCACACATGTAGAAAGGTCTTTAATATACCCCCGTACAGTACATCTTTCAGTTTCTGCGGTTTTCAGAAAACTTGAATTTTGTTTGGTAGACGGTAAGATAAAGCTAACAGGTTCACATGTGACTTCTTTAAAGCTGAACTCAAGGGATATATAAAAAAACACAAATTAATGCAATCGTGTATTTATTGATACATCATTAATGTGGTTGTAAAGGCAGAAGACTATTTATCTTAATGCATTTTGTCAGTGGCGGCCCATCCACTAGGGGAGCACGGGTGCCACCCCCCCATCCAAGCGTCCGGCCCCCTAATCTACATGCAGGGATGCCGGACACATGGAATGCAATGGGGGGGGGGGGTTTGAAGCACGTGATTAGAGCCAGAGGCTCTAGTAGGCTTCAAAAAAGGGTGGTCTTGGGGCACAAAGCACTGCGCTCCAAGCCCACCCAGTTGTGTTACAATAGTGAATGAATATTCGATTTTGTAACACTGAATATCCTCCTGGCAAATCAGGAAGTGGATCATGAGACCCGTAACCCAATTGGCCAAAAGGAGATCCAATCAGATTGGCCGGCTGGAGGAGGAGGGAGGAGACACACGGAGGAGAGGAGGGAGAAGACGGGAACCAAGTCAACAAGCAGCCCGGAGAGAAGCTGACTCCATCTGCCATGCTGCCCACGAGATGGGGTAAGTGCGGGGCACAGACTGGGGGAGGTGGTGCTGCCGTGATCTCCGTGACCCCCATGACCCGGGGGGGTGGTAGCATAGGATTGTTTGCCGCCCCCCCCCCCAAAAAAAAAACACCAGCTGCCACTGCATTCCATGCATCAAGATCAAAAGCCTTCTGTGTGCAGCAGCCCACCTAATACTTACCTGAGCCCCATCTTGATTCAGCAATGTTGCACAAGAGACTCAGCTGTCCAGGACTCCCCTCCTCGTTGGCTGAGACACCAGTGAAGCACCATTGGCGCCCGCTGCTGTCAAGCAAAGTCAGTGAGCCAATGAGGAGAGAGAGGGGTCAGGGCCAGTCCATGGCTCCGTGTCTCAATGGATACATGAAGCTGCGGCTTGGCTCAGGTGCCCCGATAGCATGTTGCTTGCTGTGGGGGCACTCAAAAGGAAGGAGGGGCCAGGATCACCAAAGAGGGACCAGAGAACAGGAGGATCTGGGCTGATCTGTGCAAAACCAGTGCACAGAGCAGGTAAGTATGACATGTTTGTTATTTTGAAACAAAAAACAAGACTTTAGTATCACTTTAAAAAGTATGTGATTATTTTTTATTTTAGAATCATACTTACCTAGGTGGATGCAGCATCGAGCTCGCCTCGCCGGATCTAAGAGATCAAACACCTCTGATTGCTCGGTTCTCACAACTCCCTAAAGCAGAGAGCTCAAGCAAGCTTTGGTTGTACTTCTCATTTAAATGCATTTTTTATTTATGGCAGGGAGTGTAAGTATTTGAATTATACCTAGTATTACCCTTGTACAGTGGAACTTAGACCGGGAGAGGAGAACGCAGCACAAGGAGTCAGTCAACCGTGTTACAGTGCTTATGTGCTAATAAGGAACATGCTAATAGGAGGAGAACGCAGATGGACAGAAACAGAGAACTCATCAGTCTGCTGCTTCTCCTTTTACTATCCAATGGACAGTTAAAAAGATTATTGGTGGCATGGAGCTGTCTCTGTCAAGCAGCCACAGCTTAATGAACTCCTAGCAACCTGTGGAGGAACTTTTGGTTCCATGGAACCCTGATTAAGAATGGCTGTTTTGAATCCAATGAAAATGCTAGTTTCTTGGTTACACCAGAGGTACCCTGTAAAACAAATTTCAGGTTTTGAGGAACCCCCGCTAAAGCCAATTCATTGGGGGTCAGAGGGAGAAATGCCCCTCACATTGGTGGTTAGTGGAAAGAATGCCCCTTCCAATGGCCATCAGAATGCCACCCTTGCAGACAGCTAAAATAGATTATCGATGGCACTCAGATGGCTCTGTCAATGGCATTGACCCTGGAACATGGCAGACACCAACAGATTTAAGATCCGTCAGCCACAGCCAAAGCATCCCTTAACAACATCTTGAGGAACCTTGGTTGAGAATGGCTGGCTTTAACCTAATGAAAATGCTGATTTCCTGCCTGATATGCTGACCCTCCGGCTTCATTACTTTCTGGGCCACTGACCCAAAAGCACTATGCAAGTCAGGAAAGTCAGAACAAAGTCTATAACTTAAAGCAAGAGAATCAGCATGACAGCCAAGCACCTTCTAATTTCTGGAATATTCAGCCAAGGCAGTCTCTTTTACGACAAGTTTCATAAAAGTAAGTTCTCCAAAAATAAAATCTCGTTAGAAACACATTTCATCTTCCAACTAAAAAATGTTTGTCCAACTGGAAATAGATGTATAGATGTTGAGTGGAATAAGTATATTCAAACAGTTAATTACTGTTTTTGTGAAGAAAGAAGTAATTTCTTCCACCACACAGATTCCTCCTTCATTAGCAGAATTATTTTCACAAACGGGTTACTACTGACTATTGATTAAGCTAACTTCAAAGAAATCGGGGATCAGAACAGTCAAAAATCATTAGAAGTAGCGAAACATAATTAATAAACACATAAACAGCCTTTGCAAGGGATCTAAGCCAAATCCGCATTAATTGTGGAAGACTCGTACGGTCATCTCTTATATTTTGTGACCTTCTAATCTCATCCAATAGCAGCAAGTTAGTAAGATCCTATTATATCATAACCTTCTGAGTATTGACTTTCCGATTGTTTTTTAATTAGCATTTTAATTGCTCATCAAAGTAATGGAGGAAGCCTTGGAAAATGGGGCACTCGTTAATCCCTTTTGGTAAGAGACAGCAAGCAAGGTCAAGCAATAAACATGTGATCATTAGGCTGTGGGGCTTTATTAAAGTGATCCTGTCTCAAACCTAGGTGTTTAAAGCTGATCTTCAGGTTTTCTGTGACATTAAATAGCTTGTTTGGATCAAGCTAGTCCAAACAAACTATTTCAAGTCACAGAAAACCTGGAGATCAGCTTTAGAACATAAAGAAAGATGCAGATGGGGGAGATTACCTTCAGTAAAAACTTGAAAAAATGATGGTAGATCTAGAAGCAGATATGTAGCATGAGCAGGGCCACAGGGCCAGTTGCCCTAAGCACAACATTCTTAGGGGTGCCAAAAGATCCAGAGCCCAGTGGTGCATGGGCGTCCGCAGGTAGGGGCAAGGGGGGGCAATTGCCCCCCCACCCCCGGAATCAGGGATTGGATCAGGGGTTCCCCACAAGGTCCTTATCCTCTTGAGCCATGTATGCAGTTTCTGACCATCTCCTGTACTATGTCCGCAGTCTCTGCCCATCTCCTGTAGTATGTTTGCAGTCTCTGACCATCTCCTGTACTATGTCCGCAGTCTCTGGCCATCTCCTGTAGTATGTTTGCAGTCTCTGACCATCTCCTGTACTATGTCCGCAGTCTCTGACCATCTCTTGTACTATGTCTGTAGTCTCTGACCATGATAATGTGATAATGACATTGACAAAAAGGGGCAGAGCATGGGTGACCTTAAAATGATGCCCCCCTCCCCCTGAAAAAAGTTCTGCGGACACCCATGCAGTGGTGAAGCAAGTTTTGGCACTTGGTTCCACAAATGCACTTGGTAGGAGTGCACTAGCACCAGACACCCCATCTCCTGTGTTGCTGGTCCCTTGCACCACAATCCCCGTCCCCTGCAGCAGCCAGAATTTTTCCCCACTGGCTGCTTGTAACAGCAATACACTTCTGAGCCAAGGGAGGCTAGGCTCCTCCTCAGCTCTGACATGTATCATGCACAAGAAGAGGAGGGGTCGGGAGAAAGGATGTATTCCTGTATTGAGCCACACTGATCTAAGATCTGTTTTAGGGTTTCAGGCAGGAAAAATTGCTCTGAGGGGCCATATGACCTTGAGGGGGTAGGGGAGCAGCTGCTGGGAGTGAATTCTGGCTGGGATGAGTGATGGGGGGTTGGTAAAAGGATTTGTGATTGCCTTGCCCCGTGTGCAAGGGGTAAGGCAAGCACAATGTCTAGAGGTATAGTTAGTGGACCTTATATGCAAATCTCCAGTTTTACTGTAAAGGTCATACTTGGCCCCACCAAGGAGGGGAAAGGGCACGACACAGGTCCATTAAAAAATTGAATTTAACTTTTACATTTTGGATAGATTTAGGGTTAGAGCCTTTGTCTCTGTCCACTTAATGACAGAATAGAAAGTGATGGTAAATCTCTCCAGTGGAGACACAGGCAAGAACAAAGAGCAATTTCCGTAGTGTAAGGAAGAGTTATAAAGTTGCATTATACAGAATTAGGACAAGTCAACAGTCCTGTACTCTAAGGTTAGTTGATATCTTCCCAAGATACCTGTGTGTCTGGATCCCTCCTTTGTCCATTGTTTATGTAGTATACTTGAACAATCTATGGCTGTGCAAGAACAGAACTGTGCTGTCACATTATGGTAATATAGGCATAATTTATTGAAAACACCA
>BLSH010240949.1:269449-281635 GCA_018402905.1 Glandirana rugosa
TCCGTCACGGACAGAGTGAAATCGTTTAATAAAAAGGGTAATACCCGCACTCACCCCGGAGGACAGATTCAAAACGGATTTTCGGATCTCGGCGGATACTCGACCCTCCAAATATAAGACTTTACTTGGGCAGGAAATTACTACGTTATTATTATTATTATAGATGTCTTTCGTCATTGTGTCTGTACTGGACAGTGGTGAAAGTGTTTTTCGTTTATATGACATTGAGTATCTTTGTACAAAGATGGATTGTTACAGTGTTACTTGTTGAATAAGACTAACAAACGAGAAACAGAATGAATTATGAAGATACAATAAAAAGGGTATTAAGAGTTCACATGACGAAAATCATTGCATTCTAGGACAGCAAGAGGTCTCTGGTGGCATGATGCTCCTACGCTAGTGTCTGGGTCAGGAACAATATGTCGTGCTCTGTGTCTGCTGCTGACTGAGATGCAAAGCTGTCACTCCTATCATATGATGCAGTACACTTGAGAATTATGGGAAAAATAACATAGAAGTATTAAGTAAGACAAAGAGCAAACAATCAGAATAAGTTGTTCATTGTGACATTGTTAGGTAGAAACATGTTTCTATGAGTTACAGTATATTTGCTTTTTGTGAAAGTGGTGACAGGTCATGTCTGTGTTACTGCTTTCTGTAGATATTATTATTATTATTGCATCATTAAAGGACGGGTTCATTTCAGAATATAAACCTCCCAGCTCATAGGCGGCTCTAGGCTTTTAGGCAAAACTTAGACAGGAGGCCCCACTCACGCCCATAATGGGAAAAATAATTTGCTAAAGTGAGACAGGCACTGCCTGAGCACAGCAGCGTTAAGGTCCCTCAAATCCCTCCCCATTGGTGGGCATTGGTGGAGTTAATTAACCCCTTTGCGCTGCATTAGGGGCCACTGGCAGTGTTTTTTAACCCCTTCATAAAGTTAATTAACAATGACAATGATGCCACTAATGCAGCACAAAGGGGTTAAATAACTGTCACCGGTCACTAATGCACCAGTGACCAGTGGCAGAACATTAACCCCTTCTTGCTGCACTTTACTGTTTAATGATATTGTTAATTAATTAACCCCTCTACCCCCTACAGGAGTTAACTAATCCAGTTCACTGGAAAGAGAGGGGGGTGAGAGAGAGATGGGGGAGTAAGAGAGAGAGGGGGGGTGAGAGAGAGAGTGTTGAGAGAGATAGAGGGGGGGGGGTGAGAAGCAGGTGTGGTAAGTGGGGGGGGGGGGTGAGAGAGAAAAATAGAGAGGGGGGGTGAGAGAGAAAGATAGAGTGAGGGGTGAGAGAGGGGGTGATAGACAGGTGTGGTGAAAGAGGGGGTGAGAAAGAAAGAAAGGGGGAGAGAGAGAGAACATGGGTGCTCTGCTCCTTCCAGCGGCTCCCTAGCAGCCTTCGCCTCCTGCCCATCCTCATCCTCAGGGCCCCAAGCCAGCCTGTCCTCCGGGCCTCACTGTTGATGTTGGGGCAGATAGGAGGATGGAGGAGTCCAGGTTCTGTGAGGGGATGCTGCACCAGCTGCTGCTCAAATCGTTGGGGTTTAGGGAGACGGTGGAGCTCTTTTCCCTCCCAGGCTTTCACAAGCCTAGCTGTCCTTGCTGGTCACCTTCCCCGCAACCTCTGTCTGCGAGGTCACCCGGTGCCCGCATCCTGAGAACTCCACTGTTTGCTGCCACCAAACCCTCTATGACAACAAGGGGCTCAAGGGGCAGTGCATTTGGCAAATTAGGCTGCCGAGAGGCCCCTGTGAGTGTGAGGCCTTAGACAATGGCCTAATTTGCCTAATAAAAGAGCTGCCTCTGTCCCAGCCCCCCTCCCTTGCTATTCTAAGATTATGCTCTAGTTCAACCCCTTCCCACCCAGGTGCCTACTACTCTTTTTCTCTTTTTTCTCTTTTTTAATTCTATAATTTTGGTAGGCAACAATAAGGAAGGCTCTGTTTTACAATAACCCTAATTTGTTTTAATTGGCTATATCATGGAGATACCCAAAGATGATAGCTCTGCTGATAAAAGTACAAATGTATGTAAAAAAAAGTTGCCTGTGGGGTATCAAAAAAGGATTAACCTCTCCAAGTTTTTTAAGATTCTCGAAACAAGGCAATAAGCATTATGCCAAGATAAGCGGGTTCAGTAGCCAGCAATTCCTTATACAATGTAGAAAATTGGAACTGAGTCCAATAAAACCACATCTTTCAAAAGCGTTCCTCTTGTTTTTGTAAGGACATGGTGAGATCTTCCATGGTCCATATATTGTTTGCTGCATTGATCCATTGACTAATCAAGGGTATTTGTTCAGACTTCCAACCACTTTCTGACAGCGGTGATATCCTATAGAGTTGTAGAGATCTTTGATGTGTGTGACATCGTTGGACCAATAGGAGTGAAAATTCATTCAGATGGAACTACCATAAAGTGATTTGTCCTCCAAAGAAACAGATCAGTGATTGAACTATAGTATAGCACTTTCACCTAGCAGCAAATGGGTCACTGATTTGAATCCCAACCACGACACTACCTGTCTGGAGTTTGCATGTTCTCCCTGTGCCTGTGTGGGTTTCCTCCGGGTATTTCGGTTTCTTCCCACACTCCAAAGACATGCTGGTAGGTCGATAAGATCATGTCTAAATTTGCCCTAGTATATGTATGAATGTGAGTTAGGGACCTTAGATTGTAAGCTCCTTGAGGGTAGGGACTGATGTGAATGTATAATATATATGTAAAGCGCTACGTAAATTGACGGCGCTATATAAGTACCTGAAATAAATAAAATAAAAAATAGTATAGGTGGATCCTGTTCCAGATCAAGGCTGCTACCTCTCTAATAGGGACAAAGGGAGATCATGCCAGATGGTAAATTCTTGAACGTGTACAGCAGAGCGTTTGGTGTAAAAGTTCATCTTACTTGAGGGATTTTTTTGAAATATTTGACGGTTTTGAGATACAGCCAACACATTTAGGGGGAAAAGGCCCTTAAGTGCCATCAGGTGATGCTAGTCTTCATCAAGTCTTAACACAGGTCCCTTAGCGCATTTTATTCCCCCTTTATTAACATTGGCTCCTCAAGCCCAGAGAAGGTGGGAAGGGGGTCTTACCTTAAATATATTGGATGTATTTGATGGTCTTTAAACATCAGTATTATTCGTATGAAGATGTTGACTTTTTATCGAAAGTGAACAACAAAGACCTAATTTCCATTACTTACCGCTGCCCCCTTGCTTTTGACTAATGCAAAGAGCAGTATCACATGATGGTCACAGAAAGGGCAGAGGTGTTTGACATACAGACTGTGATTGGTTGCCTAGCTTTACATCCTCTATGCTGTAAGATATGCAAAATAACAGTGTCCAATGGTCCAATGGGAATAGTTGGGTGTCACTTGAAGGACTTTTTGAATCACTTATTGGTTAAGAGCATCAGATACAGACAACGCCTTTGGGGAAGAACCCTCCCCCCCCCCCCTCCCCCCCGATGAAAACTAACATCGCTTGAAGGCACTAAAGACTGTTCCACTGAAATTAGTTGGCTGTATCTGATACTCTAAACCAGGGATATGCAATTAGCGGACCTCCAGCTGTTGCAAAACTACAAGTCCCATCATGCCTCTGCCTCTGGGTTTCATGCTTGTGGCTATCAGAGTCTTGCTATGCCTCATGGGATTTGTAGTTCTGCAACATCTGGAGGTCCGTTAATTGCATATCCCTGCTCTAAACCATTGAGTGTTTCCAAAAGACCTTCAAGTAAGATGGACTTTTATTCCAGGCACTCCTCCATACGCATCTCAGAATTTAATTTTCAATGCAAAGATTTTTCCTGACTCAGAATGCTCCACTGTGGTTAACAATGACAAGGGTATGGCCCATTCAAGTGTGAAAGCATTTACTCCACAGGTGCAACAGCTTGGAAAGATTTTCTGCACCAAGGCTATAAAAACTGAGGTAGGTCGCCACCAGATAATGTGGCTGCTGGTCCTGCATTGTACATTGAAAAGCTACTTTGGGGGATCCTTGAATTAATTTAAGTATCATCCCATAGAACAGTGGGTCTCAACTTCAGCCTTCAGGTACTCCCAACAGGTCATGTTTTTAGGATTCCCTTAACCTTGCAGGGGTGCTTTAAATAAATTGAAATAGCTTGGCATTTACGATAGCTATATTATCTAATGGAACCCCCCCAATACAAGACCTGTTGGGAGTACTTGAAGTTGGAAATCACTGCTCTAAAACAAATAATAATAATGTAATCCTTTATTAGATGAGGGGAGGGTATTTTAATATAGTTCGAATAAGAGAAGCAGCACAGTAAAAACATAAAATAATGTCCTGAAATATTGTCCTGAAATACTAAATTGTCCTTCAATCATATACAGCAATCCACCGGTGTTTAGATATTCAAACTGGACAGTGAGACAAAATCCTCCACCAACATCCACTGTGCTCACCTCACAGTTTGACCCCAGTTTTACTAGAGGGTCAAATGCCTATAATACACTTCACAGGGTAAGGTCTTCAGGAATCCCTTCCTCTTAACTAAGTGACATCTCCTGCTCAGCTTGGAAGGACTCGTTCCAGGATCAAACAGCCAGTGTGATGTATATATGGAGAGAGGAATACACTAAGTGCAGACTGTATTTTAGGCTTTAAAACTTTTTATTAAAGTCAGTCTACTTACAAACATCCGATCAATAGCGTATAGACAGCAAGTCAGAACCGCCCAGTAACCATCATAAGCCGATCCTTGCAGACAGTTCAGACCCTGTTCGTCTCATCAACAGCAGCGGGTGACGTCAGAGCAGGTCCGTTCCCCTGTACGCGTTACGGCAATGGCGTGCCTTCCTCGGCGGGGTGGAGCCTGTCTCGTCACCTCGCTTCACTGCTAAGTACTCTCAAGTTATCTTGGGAACCAACGAAGTGAATCCGGGACGCGGCCCACTAGTCCACCCGTATCCTGCACAACACACAGGAGCTGGGGGAGAAGTGGAACTGCTCCCAAACTCAAAGGAGCCGTCAGCGGTTACTTCGATTCCTATTGAGAGAATCTCTTTCTCTATAAAAATTACCATTTTAATAATTAAAATGAGAAATAAAAAAAACCTAAAATATAAAAAACGTCTCCCGCTACTGTCTGAGAGGACCATACAGAAAACATCACCCCTCTAATTGTATCTAGAGTCATATATTTGAGTTACATTAAAACAGAACAATAAAATTACTACATCTTATTATGCAGTACCCTTCAGACATATATAAAAATTATTTATTGGATATGAAGCAATTTAAATCGAACTCTACATTGAGACCCAGGGGACGCATAACCTGGGTCTCAAAGATCCAATGGGACTCTCTCTGACTAAGTGATCTAATGAAATTCCCTCCTCTCCAATGCCTGGTGACCTTCTCGATCCCCCAGAACTTCAATTGTCTAGGGTCTCGCTGATGAAAGTCTTTAAATTGTCGGGAGACATTGTGGGAGGGATCTCCCTTTTTAATGTTGGAGACATGCTCACCTATTCTGGTGGCTAGAGTTCTAGAGGTTCGGCCCACATACTGTAGGCCACAACTACACTCTAGCATATAGAAGAAGGGTGGTCTACATAAAACTATTTTGCGTGGTCTATATTTTAACCACCTCCCGCCCATCATTTGTGCTGACAAATGAAGGCGGCAGGGTGGCTCTCTCATTCTGGGACGATGCCATATGACACTGACAGCGTGCGAGGAGAGGAGAACCAATCAGGGGCAAAGTTCGGGTTCTGTCCGGACCCGAACTCGGACTTTGTCCCAAAGTTCGGCTGAACCAGCAGAACCCGAACTTCTAGAAGTTCGCTCAACTCTACTCATCAGTGCACATCAGGGAAGGAGAAAAATTACTTGTTTACTAAATTTTCCAACAGATTTTTTTTTATGTTTGTTTAGCAAAAAATAAAAAAAACAACCATTGGCGATTAAATACCACCCAAAGAAAGCTCCATCTGTCTAATAAAAATGAGTTATTCAAAGTGCGACAGCTCTGAAAGCTGAAAAATGGCCTGGGCAGGAAGGGGGTGAAAGTGCCCAGTATTGAAGTTGTTAAACAACTTACCAACAGATAATCAGTAAACCAAAACTTTTCTCCAGGCAGTCCTCCGAGCCCCAGTTATTTCCCCATTGGGCACTGTTATTATGCTTCTCTTACAGCATAGTGAATGTAAAGCTAGGCAACCAATCGCAGCCCCGTACGTCAAACACCTCTGCCCTTTCTTTGATTATCATGTGATACTGCTCTCTGTATTAGTCAGTAGCAAGGGGGCAGTGGTTAGTAATGGAAATTAGGTCTGAGTTGTTGACTTTCAATAAAGAGTCAACATTTGCATATCAGTAGTAGTAATGTCTAAAATTCAAATTTTGAGGAAAAAGAAGGGAAAAGGTGTGTGTTTGATACAGCAAATCAAATAGCTCATAAAACGACCACAATGTCTACATGCCCAGGGATTGAAAGGGTTCACTTTAATGTTGCTATATTTACATAAAAAATGTAACTCTTTCCCCAGGCTATTGCTCTAAAGGTTTGAGTACAGCATAGATTTATAAAAAAAAAAACAAAAAAAAAAGGTTTTATCGGAGTTTGGTGCTTCCAGCTCCCTCGAGTTCAAAAACACTAAAATGCTTTTTGAGATCCATTTACACCACACTCCCGCGTAGCCCCCCAGGGGCCAGAGATGCATAACACTCAAAGTTTTACACCTTAGATGAAATATTGAAGCAAAATCACCAAGCACATCGATGAGTTTGTTGCTGAACCATGAATTATTCAGTGTCGTTGCTGTTGTGATTTTCTACGTCCTTTCACATTGCTCCTTTATTTTATTATTAATTCAGTCTGGCACACCAGAAGACCTCAACAAAACAAGAAAATAAATAACTTTGTATGTCTACAATAGACAGCTACCTAGTGTATATCTAGTATGTAGATATGTTCTCTGAATGAATGCTGTAATAGTAACATTTTATTTTATTTAATTTTTTTCTTTTATGTGTAGTCCGTAAAATACAAAATATTTTAAATTTAATATATATATTTTTTTTTGCATTATAGCATAAGGTAGTCTATCCAACCATCTCTAGTCTCCTCATCCTATCATTATCATGCCATCCTTTTTAAGCTGTAGTAAAAGAAAATTCAATGAATCAACAAAGCACTGACTTATCCCTTATTAATGAGCTCAGTACAAAGTTTCAATGAGATATTGGCAGCCTCAAAGCAAGCTTAGCTGCTGTGACGTCTCCTTAGCTAAGCTAACTAATCTATAGTGCTCTGGGAATGCTTTCTGTAGCATTAAAAGTTTATTTCTAAGGCAAAGATCGTATATGTATATATCAATAAAAGAGAAAAAAAATAGAGAAAAGACAGGACACAGGTATTCTTATAATTAAAAGAAAGAGCAACAGGATCTGTGCTGCTTTGTTCTTTCTTTTTACATTTATATGGAGCAGCGTTCTATGGAAGCCATATGGAAGCCCACTGGACGCCTTATACTATAGATATATATATATTAATAAAAGAACTTCTGCGCTACTATATGTAATAATGTAATATACACGTATATAATTTTATTGATGTAATTCATTAGGTTGGCTCTTACTGCTTTCTAATGTATACAGTGTATATATATATATATATATATATATATATATATATTTTTTTTTTTTTTTTTTTGAGTTGGCCCAAATGTATTATAGTTTCCTAAAAATCCTAAATGATAATTTTCAACTAGTAAATAATTCTATTTAATTGTATTATTTTATTCTGTTGTTTAAATTCAAAATATTCTACTCTCACCTTTAACCACCTCCCACCCGGCCACTGTATATATACGGCCAGGTGGGAGCTTCCCCATTCTGACAGGATGTGTATACAGGTCCTGCAGAACGGGAGCTCGCAGCGCGGCCACGTGGCGCGCTGCTGCTGGATCCTGTGATCATTATGATCACAGCATCCAGCTGAGCAGAGATCGGGATATGTGCGCAGTGATTGGCCCTCCTGATCATGTGACGGCCGTGTCCAATCACAGCCGTCACATTGTAAACAGAGACGAACATCTCTGTGACAGTTCTCCCCCCGCCGAGCTCAGTGAGAGCTCAGTGCGGGGGGGGGGGGAATCTGCAGCAATATGACAGCTCTCTGCATGATGAGGATTTCATGCAGAGAGCTGTCACAGATCGCCCCCCACACAGTGCACCAAGCACACTGATACCCCCCTGTCCCCATACACATAAGTGTCCCCATAAAACAGTCCCCAAAACATCTGTATGTCCCCCATCACATCTGTCACCATACACAAAACATCTGTCACAGTCCCCAAAAGATCTGTATGTCCCCAAAACATCTGTCACAGTCCCCAAAACATCTGTCTGTCCCGTCACATCTGTCACCATACACAAAACATCTGTATGTCACCATCACATCTGTCACAGTCCCCAAAACATTTGTCTGTCCGCCAACACCAAATAAACCCCGATTTGGGTTATTTTTACCAAAGAAATGTAGCAGTATCCTTTTTGGTCAAAATTTATGAAGAAAAATTACTTATTTGCAAAATGTCATAACAGAAACGAAGAAAAATGCATTGTTTTTGAAAATTTTCGGTCTTTTTTAATTTATAGCGCAAAAAATAAAAAACCCAGGGGTGATTAAATACCACCAAAAGAAAGCTCTATTTGTGTGAAAAAAATGATAAAAAAATCATATGGGTACAACGTCGCATGACCGCGCAATTGTCATTCAAACTGCAACAGTGCTGAAAGCTGAAAATTGGTCCGGGAAGGAAGGGGGTTTAAGCGCCCAGTATTGAAGTGGTTAAGGTAGTGTTTATTCACCCTGACTGGGTATAGTTCGTTGTATAAAATTCTTCTGGTATGCTCACTTGGATTTACAACACCTGATGAAGGCTGTAGGCCTTCAACATTGTGCTGCATGCACAGTGATATGTGAGTAAAAGGCTTATCCCACGACTACAACTGATCCCCAGGAGTTGTTTTTCATTCCATGATACCATTCCCCTTTGTCATTTGATTGGACAATAATGTTGTTACTCTGCTGTCTTCTCCTGTTAACAATCTCACTGTGTTAGACTGAAAGCACGGTGCATTGCAGTAGAGCCTAACTGACTCACAGTGCTGGCTCACTCACCTTTCTTGCTCCTGAATATTACAGAAAATGAATGGGCACTGCCGCTACTTGCATGTTATAATACATGTAATTTATTATTATTTTAGGGAAAAACACACATATATATGCATACTATTATTATTATATATGTACTGTATATGCACACACATATTTTTTTATTAAATATAAAAATAAGAAACGAGAGGTATATACGAAAAACTTGATCCCTATGGAACTTGTTTATCAGTTTAGAGGAGGGAAGTCCTACTAGTTGAGGGAATTTGCATGTCATGCCCTTTAATTTAGATTGGTCCTTTAGTAATATCCATTCTACTTTTTTTTTCATCAGTTGTGTGGGGGGGTTTTTTCTTGGGGAGGGGGGAATGTTTGGTAGCTTCTTACACTCAGTGGGGTTTTCCCCTTGGGTTAGGTAACTTACATCCCCGGGGGGTTCTTGTTTGTTAAGCTCATGATGGACGGAGATGGGATAGCTATTGTAAAGTAAAAATTAAAAAAAAAATATATATATATACAGTATCTCTCAAAAATGAGTAAACCCCTCATATTTTTGTAAATATTTTATTTTATCTTTTCATGTGACAACACTGAAGAAATTACACTTTGCTACAATGTAAAGTAGTGAGTGTACAGCTTGCATAACAGTGTAAATTTGCTGTCCCCTCAAAATAACACACAGCCATTAATGTCTAAACCGCTGGCAACAAAAGTGAGTACACCCCTAAGTGAAAATGTCCAAATTGGGCCCAAAGTGTTAATATTTTGTGTGCCCACCGTTATTTTTTAGCACTGCCTTAACCCTTTTGGGCATGGAGTTCACCAGAGCTTCACAGGTTGGCACTGGAGTCCTCTTCCACTCCTCCATGATGACACCACAGAGCTGGTGGATGTTAGAGATCTTGCGCTCCTCCACCTTCCATTTGAGGATGCCCCACAGATGATCAATAGGGTTTAGATCTGGAGACATGCTTGCCCAGTCCATCACCTTTACCCTCAGCTTTTTTAGCAAGGCAGTGGTTATCTTGGAGGTGTGTTTGGGGTCGTTATCATGTTGGAATACTGCCCTGCGGCCCAGTCTCTGAAGGGAGGGAATCATGCTCTGCTTCAGTATGTCACAGTACATGTTGGCATTCATGGTTCCCTCTAGGAACTGTAGCTCCCCAGTGTCGGCAGCACTCATGCAGCCCCAGACAATGACACTCCCACCAGCATGCTTGACTGTAGGCAAGACACACTTGTCTTTGTACTCCTCACCTGGTTGCTACCACACACGCTTGGCACCATCTGAACCAAATAAGTTTATCTTGGTCTCATTAGACCACAGGACATGGTTCCAATAATCCATGTCCTAAGACTGCTTGTCTTCAGCCAGCTGTTTGCAGGCTTTCTTGTGCATCATCTTTAGAAGAGGCTTCCTTCTGTAACAACAGCCATGTGGACCAGTTTGATGCAGTGTGCAGCGTATGGTCTGAGCACTGACAGGCTGACCCCCCACCCCTTCAACCTCTGCAGGAATGCTGACAGCACTTATACATCTATTTCCCAAAGACAACCTCTGGATATGATGCTGAGCACATGCGCTCATCTTCTTTGGTTGACCATGGCGAGGCGCTGTTCTGAGTGGAACCTGTCCTGTTAAATCACTGTATGGTCTTGGCCACTGTGCTGCAGCTCAGTTTCAGGGTCTTGGCAATCTTCTTATAGCCTAGGCCATCTTTATGTAGAGCAACAATTCTTTTTTTCAGATCCTCAGAGAGTTCTTTGCCATGAGGTACCATGTTGAACTTCCAGTGAGCAGTATGAGAGAATGAGAGCGATAACACCAAATTTAACACACCTGCTCCCCATTCACACCTGAGACTTTGTAACACTAACGAGTCACATGACATCGGGGTGGGAAAATGGGTAATTGGGCTCAATTTGGACATTTTAGCAAGCTGTCATTTCTTCAGTGTTGTCACATTAGAAAATATAATAAAATATTTACAAAAATGTGAGGGATGTATTCACTTTTGTGAGATACTGTATATTTATATATATATATATATATATATATATATATATATATATATATATATTTATGTATATAGTTTTTTTAAGCATAAAATATAAAAATAAATAAAAATAACCCTTTCGTCATTAAATTTACTGGCATTCATATGTGTTGATTAATTTCACAGAACTTCTGCGCTCAAAATCATTTTTAACTTTTTGTTTTGTTTTGTTTTTTATCGGTCTTTAAAAAAAATGTAAAATTATTATTATTATTATTATTTCAAATGCTGTATTGCCTACTGAGTGTCTGCACACAGATAGAAAGAAATACTCCAGCAGCTATCATTGCTAATTTCAAGCAAAGCCATGTGATCATAGCTGCCATGTTTAAGCGTTTGTTACCCCAACACATCATAAACCTGATATGAGCCTGCTGTACCATGTAATTGTATTAGAAAGTCTCCTGTTCTCCTTGTATTTCTTCATTTATGTGAAATCCCTGGTGTTCATGCTAGTCCCCTTGCTTTCCTTCTAAAAACTGACCACACAAAGCAGGAGAGCACAGTGTGGTCAGTTCTCTAGCTATGCTGGGAACTCAGCCTGCTCTCCTCCAATGATCAGACTTGGTCTGGTACGCCTCCCCTCCCCCATGCACAGGCATTCACTAGGAAGCTCAGTGTGCAGCTGCTTCTCCTCCCCCAGCTCTTATGCAGAGTAAAAACAGAGAGAATGTGATCAATTATAAAAAAGGGGGACAAAGGTATTTATAATGGGTTTTTTTAGGCCCCAAAATAATGTAGCCAATGTATTTTACCAATGGGCACACAGACCGCAATGTAAGCCTACCCATCTAACCCCCATGTGACTCTAACCCCCCTTTACCAATGTAAGCCTATCCATCTAACCCCCATGACACTCTAACCCCCCCTTTTTCCAATGTAAGCCTACCCATCTAACCCCCATGAGACTCTAACCCCCCTCCCAATGTAAGCCTACCCATCTAA
>BLSH010240949.1:305707-322657 GCA_018402905.1 Glandirana rugosa
CAACTAAGACGATGTTTTAAAACCATTTTTTTTAGGATTATTCACATATAACTATAATCGTCCAATAACTTAGTACGCGAAAATAGTATCTGTCCTTCTCTTGTTGTTTGTTCATGTGTGAATCTATGTCTTCCACGTAGGAACATAGTATCTAATGTGTGATAGTATGACGTCACGGTGGACGACCATATCTGTTCATATTACATATATATATCAAGTGTTAGATCTTTTAATGAACGACAACGAAGAAAGTTGTGGGGAAGAGTTGTCGTACCCGAAACAGTTTAATATAAGTCGAAGAACAGTGTTCAGTAGGAACGGTAGCCGAACGATTTTTGAAATGTCCGGGTCCGGGTCCGTGCCACGGACACCCTAAAGTTCGGTACGGACCCGAACGTTACAGTCCGGGTTCGCTCAACACTATCTGTGAGTACTGTATGCAAAGATGGCAAGGATGACTTGTGACAAGAAGCTGAATATAATTTGACAAAGCCCATGCTGTTGAGAAGGGGTGTTGAAAGAAGCAACAGCAAGTAATTTTCTAGATTGTGAACTATATATATACATTATACTTGTCTATACCAGCAGGTGGCACTGCAGTATGATAGTGTGTAATCTATGATACAAGGATGCACCTTCTGTATCTAAGTGTGTACTTGTTTGTTGTTCTCTTCCTGTCTATGATAAAAGCGCATGATTCAATAACCTGCTAATATCAATATACACTTATTAGGATTTTTTTTACCAAAATTTTGTAGCAGAATCAACATTGGCCTAAATTATTGAAGAAATTAGATTTTTTTTTACATTTTTTTTATTCGGAATGTTTTATAGCAGAAAGTAAAAAATATTGTTTTTTTTTTCAAAATTTGTCGCTTTTTTTTTGTTAGAGCACAAAAAATAAAAACCGCAGAGGTGATCAAATACCACCAAACGAAAGCTCTATTTGTGAGAAAAAAAGACATCAATATAATTTGGGTACATCGCCGCACTACCGCACAATTGGCAGTTAACTGGTTCCGGACCGGCTCACGCACATTTACTGTTGCAGAGTGACGCTGTAGCGCGAATCACCGTCTATAAATGGTGGCTCACTCGTGCGCGGCTAGCGGGAGGGAGCGCGCCACAGTGAGGCCGCGGGTCCTCGATGTCCGCCGGCTACCCGCGATTACCTGGCAGAGAAGAAAAACAGGGAATCTCTGATGTAAACACGGCAGTTCCCCGTTCTGTCAGGTGGCATGTAAGAGATCTATTGATCCCTGTCACTGGGTTCAGTTAGATCTCTTATGCCCCAGACAGCCCAGCCCCCTCACAGTTAGGGAACACAGTTAACTCCTAGAGCGCCCCCTGCAGGTTAACCCCTTCACTGCCAATGACATTTACACAGTAATCAGTGGATATTTACATTTCTGATCGCTGTATAAATGTCATTGGTCCCAAAAAATGTCCAACATGACCGCTGCAATATCACAGTCCCAATAAAAAATCGCAGATCGCCGCCATTACTAGTAAAAAAAAAAAATTGTAAAAATGCCATAAAAGAATTCTCGTGGTTTGTAAACATGGCAACTTTTGCGCAAACCAAACAGTAAACGCCGATCTTGATATTTTTTTACCACAAATAAGAGGAAGAATATAAATCTGCCAAAACGGATAAATATTTTTTTTTTTTGGATATGTATTATAGCAAAAAGTAAAAAATATTGTTTTTTCAAAATGGTCGCTCTTTTTTTGTTGGCAGCGGTGATCAGAAGTGACGTAGAGGTGATCAAATACCACCAAAAGAAAATATGAGAAAGAATATAAATTGGCCAAAACCGATGAATACATTTTTTTTATTATATTTTTTTGGATTTGTATTTTAGCAAAAAGTAAGAAATATTGTTTTTTTTTTTTTTTGCAAAATTGTCACTTTTTTTTGTTTATAGCGGTGATCAGAAATGACGCAGAGGTGATCAAATACCACCAAAAAAAAGCTCTATTTGGGGGGAAAAAAGGGTGTCAATTTGGTTGGGGTACAACGTTGCACGACTGCGCAATTGTCAGTTAAAGCAGTGTTCCCCAACCCAGTCCTCAAGGCCCACCAACAGGTCATGTTTTCAGGATTTCCCTCAGATGAATCAGCTGTGGTAATTACTAAGGCAGTGAAACTGATCAAATCACCTGTGCAAAGCAATGGAAATCCTGAAAACATGACCTGTTGGTGGGCCTTGAGGACAGGGTTGGGGAACACTGAGTTAAAGGACGCAGTGACGTATCACAAAAAGCGCTCTGGTCTTACAGTGGGAAATCTTTTCGGTCCTTAATCACTTGCCGACCGTCAATCGGCAATTGACGGTGGCAAAGTGGCGCTGTAAGGCGAATCGCCGTCATATGACGGCGGCCGCCAGATCGCGCACAGTGAGCGCGCGCTGCCGGAGGCGCGCCCGTGCGCTCACTGTGTCTGGGGAGGGCCAGGGAGCGGGTGCGGTGGCTTCGATTGCCGCCGGCCACCCGCGATGCCCCCCCCAGAGTGAAGGAACGGAGGTCTGTGTAAGTAAACACGGATCTCCGCTCTGTGTGAGGGGGAAGGGCTGTGATCACAGCCTTCCTGTACGTGAAGGCTGTGACCACTTCCCTTCCCCAGCTAGGGCAGCCCACACACAGTTAGAACACGCCCAGGGAACACAGTTAACCCTTAGAGCGCCCCCTGCAGGTTAACCCCTTCACTGCCAATCGCATTTACACAGTAATCAGTGCATTTTTATAGCACTGATCGCTGTATAAATGCCAATGGTCCCAAAAAAGTGTCAAAATGTTCCAACATGTCCGCTGAAATATCGCAGTACCACTAAAAATCGCAGATCACCGCCATTATTAGTAAAAAATAAAAACAAAATAAAAACCCCAAAAATGAATTCTCATCATCCGTAAACGCGACCACTTTTGCGCAAACCAATCAATAAACACCAATTGCGATTTTTTTTTTATCGCAAATATGAGGAAGAATATAAATCGGCCAAAAACTGTGAAAAAAAATGTTTTTTTTTATATTTTTTTTTTGGATTTGTATTTTAGCAAAAAGTAAGAAATTTGTTTTTTTTTGCAAAATTGTCGCTCTTCTTTTGTTTATAGCGGCGATCAGAAATGACGCAGTGATGATCAAATACCACCAAAAGAAAGCTCTATTTGTGGGAAAAAAAGGACGCAAATTTTGTTTGGGTACAACGTCGCACGACCGCGCAATTTTCAGTTAAAGCGACGCAGCGCCGAATCGCAAAAAGGACTCAGGTCCGAAAGCTGGAAATCCTTCCGGTCCTTAAGTGGTTAAAGTAACGCGGTGCTCTATCACGAAAAGAATACCCTGTTCAGGAAGGGGGGGGGGGGAACCTTCTGGAGCTGGGTACGCTTTGCTGTTACGTAGAAATAATGTTGGCTCCATTTGTAACCATTACTCTGTCGCAATGGAAATGAGTATATGACAAAGCTAGCCCCTCCTTTCTCGCCGTATCTTCTGCTCTCAGTGGCTCAGCAGCGGGTTCAACAGTCGGCTGGCATTGTTCTGAGCAGTGATCTGTACATTGTCTGCCTAATACCAGTCCACACAAGAAGGGAGAATTGAATTACTTCTCTTCCACCCAATTGAATTTCATGCTATCTTGATGATGTGATAAGAACGTACAGTTGAGACAGAGCACATAATACAGGCCAAGGGGGTCACATGCTGCGGTACAGGAAAGGGCACATTAAAATCCCTGCCTGAATGTGACATTAACCAGTTTGAGGCTCATGCACGCTGCCCTCGCCTGCTTAGAAGCTTCAGATGTTTTTCAGGCCCATTAAATCCCATGAAGAGGTTTCTTTTCTCCTTTTTTCCATCTGTCACTTTATATTACGGTTGCAGGCGCACAAAAAGTCACAACCGTTACAATTCCCTGCTGGTCTGGGCCGCCAGGGGCTCCATTGACACATTGTGCCCCCATGGCCTTTGACTAGTAGCCTAGAAAGGAAGTCCCTCTGATGGACTGCACAGCAAATTTGAGGCTATCTCAACCAACTTTCCATCACAAAGGCAACTAAATGGCCAGCCAACCACCAGGGCATTGGGTGGCTTCATACCCTGGCTATGACCCGTAGCTAGGGTTGCCACCTCATCCCTTTAAACCCAAATACATATGAATTACACAGGTTCTATGGCTGGTTAAGGTGGTAATTAAACTCACTTGGTGCCTTGTCTGCATTAAATTAGCCTCATATGGAATGAGGTGTCAACCCTACCAGTGGCGCTGATCAGGTGGGCATTTTCCAACAGGCTGGTTGTGCAGAAGTTGACCGCTAGATCGACTTCGGTACAATCAGCCTGGCCATACATCGATTGAAAGTCAGCTGATCAGGCCGAATTTCAATCTATGTATGGCCAGTAAGGATGGGCTCGGGCGTGTTCGCAAGTTCACGTGCCCAAGCCCACCAGGAAGTGAACCGCTAATCACAGGCAGGGAGACATTCCCTCAATATGCAGCTGCAGCGATCGGAGAAATGTCTCCCTGCCTGTGATTAGCGCAGCGCTGGGTTCATATCCTGGCGGGCTCGGGCACGTGCACTTCTGAACACGCCCAAGCCCATTCTTAACCACCTCCCATCCGCGCCATAGCCGAATGACGGCTACAGCGCGGCTCTAAAATGCTGGGAGGACGTCAATAGACGCCCCCCCATTTGGCTCGTGCTGGGCGCGCTCTCGCGGGCGCGAGTGGCGCGCGCACGTGCCGCTGCCCACTGCGGGAGCGTGCCCGTGGGTCGTGCGGACCCGATGTCCGCCGGAGACCCGCGAACTCCTTACAGAGAGGAGGAACGGGTAACCGCCGAAGTAAACACGGCGGTTCCCCGTTCTGTGAGGGGGGGCATGCCAGATCTACTGATCCCTGTCACTGGGATCAGTTAGATCTGTCATGCCCCTGTCAACCCCGCCCCCCCCCCCCACAGTTAGAACACACCCAGGGAACATAGTTAACCCCTTCACTGCCAATGACATTTACACAGTAATCAGTGGACATTTAAATTTCTGATCGCTGTATAAATGTCATTGGTCCCAAAAAAGTGTCAGAAACGTACGACATGTCCACCCCGATATCGCAGTACCGATAAAAATCGCAGATCGCCGCCATTACCAGTAAAAAAAAAAAATAATAAAAACGCCATAAATCAATGTCCATAGTTTGTAGGCGCTATAACTTTTGCGCAACCCAATCAATAAACGCCGATTGCGATTTTTTTTACCAAAAATATGTAGAAGAATATATATCGGCCAAAACTGATGAATAAATTTGTTTTTTTATTTTTTATTTTTGGATATTTATTATAGCAAAAAGTAAAAAATATTGTTTTTTTTTTCAAAATTGTCGCTCTTTTTTTGTTTATAGCGGCGATCAGAAATGACGCAGAGGGGATCAAATACCACCAAAAGAAAGCTCTATTTGTGGGAAAAAAAGGACGCAAATTTTGTTTGGGTACAACGTCGCACGACCGCGCAATTGTCATTCAAAGAGCGACAGCGCTGAAAACTGAAAATTGGTCTGGGCAGGAGGGGGGTTTAAGTGCCCAGTAAGGAAGTGGTTAATGGCCAGCCTAAGACAAAAATACAATATATTGTCAAAAGTATTGGGACACCTGCCTTTACATGCACATGAACTTTAATGGCATCCCAGTCTTACATAGATTTTAGGGAATTTCCGAACCCCTACAATGACGGACTACATCCACGAAGGATAGGAGACATATTTAAAATAATTCAAATTTTTATTGTGAAAATGGTTAAAAATATTCTTTCAAAAAGTTAAAACACCCCAATAGGGGAAAGTAAATGACATATACAACATATACAGCACGGTCAACATAAAAAAGTGGAACCGATACAATCCATACAATGGTATCAGAGGGTGCGATCTGCCTTTACGGCCAACGTTTTGCCACAAACTTGGCTTCCCCAAAAACGTTGACCGGGACAATGGGTGGGCGGGAGTGACGCCTACCCTGGGCGCATTGGTTTACTATAGGGATGGGGGCGCCTTCATTCTGTTACAAGGCTGGGCAGTTTGGCATCTTTGCCCTGGGTGCTGGATGACCTTGTCCCAGCAATGAGTGATAGGTTGGCTTTACCAGTTTAGCCCTATTTGTGATTTAAGATGGTTTATAGTAAATGTAACATCAGATACAGTTTACATGTTTAGTGCATGCTAACTCATGTGCAAGTGACACACTTTTGGTTATTTGTTACCTCTCAAAGCCTCCATCTGGTTTTCTCTGCAGAAGGACAGAGCCATCTTTGTTCAGGCATCATCCCAAATCACCATCTACTTCCCGGAGTGAGATGCTAGATCAGAGATGACACAATCCTGTAAACCTTTGGTCTCCAAATTACGGCCCAAGGGCCAGGTTGCGGCCCTTTGCTTGGATTTTTGGAGCTCCTAGGTTACCTTTCCTCCCACTGCTACATGGCAATATTCTTACCATTGACACCAAATGATGGTGTTTCAACTCACACTAATGATGGGGCACTATTCCTCCCACTGATACCAATGATGGGACACTATTCTTCCCACTGATACCAATGATGGGGCACTATTCCTCCCACTGATACCAATGATGGGGCACTATTCCCCCTACTGACACCAATGATGAGGCACTATTCCTTCCACTGATACCAATGATGGGGCACTATTCCTCCTACTGACACCAATGATGGGTCACTATTCATCCCACTGACACCAATGATGGGGCACTATTCCTCCCACTGACACCAATGATGGGACACTGTTCCTACCACTGACACCACCTATGGAGTACTATTTCTCCTACTGACACCAATGATGGAGCACTATTCCTCCCACTGACACCAATGATGGGGCACTGTTCCTACCACTGACACCACCTATGGAGTACTATTTCTCCTACTGACACCAATGATGGGGCACTATTCCTTCCACTGACACCAATTATGGGGCACTATACCTCCCACTGACACCAATAGTGGGGCACTATTCCTCCCACTGATACCAATGATGGGGCACTGTTCCTCCCACTGACACCACCTATGGAGTACTATTTCTCCTACTGACACCAATGATGGGGAACTATTCCTTCTACTGACAACAACGGTGAGACGCTATTCCTCCCACTGACACCAATGGTGGGGCACTATTCCTCCCACTGACACCAATAGTGGGGCACAATTCCTCCCACTGATGCCAATGATGGGACACTCTTCCTCCCACTGATACCAATGATGGGGCACTATTCCTCCCACTGACACCAATGATGGGGCACTGTTCCTCCCACTGACACCACCTATGGAGTACTATTTCTCCTACTGACACCAATGATGGGGCACTATTCCTTCTACTGACAACAACGATGAGACGCTATTCCTCCCACTGACACCAATGGTGGGGCACTATTCCTCCCACCAATACAAACGATGGGTCATTGTTTACTCCCTTTGAAACCAAGCCATTGTCTACTCATTCTGGCCACAGTCCAGCCCCCTCAAAGTCTAAAGGACAGTAAACTGGTCCTTTGTTTAGAAAGTTTGAAGACCCCTGCTGTAAACACTAACATCTGTGCAGTTCATAGTTGTGTTCACAAATGTCTGACACAAATCAGCCTCTGCTGCATCCTCTCGTCCAAAACTATACACACAAGTACTACAAGAGGAGGTAGGCTCTGCTCCCTTGTGTTACTCTGGCTATATTCCCCCTTAGTGAGGCTTCACCAAGTATGGAGTAATGTACACAGCATTGCATGGGCCATGGAGGATAGCAGCATGAGATGAAGGCTAAGTCTTGCTTCTGTGTGAGTACAGCTAGTGTGGGTATCTTCAAACAGTTGTAAACCTATACATATACCCAGTGAAGTGACTGGCCTCAGGTGATACACAGAGATGAAACAAACCCTCCTACATAAGTTGTACCTGTTTATCTGAGGCCCACTCTCCTTTACATTCATTTAGCCTGCATTCACATAGGGGCGACCCGACTTCGGCGCGACTTCGCTAGACGATTTCAGCGCGACTTTCAGCGCGACTTCAAGGACCTCAGGCGACTTTACAACACGACTTTTGCCAGGCGACTTTGCCTTGACCAATCAGAGAAGGGAGGGAGGGAGCTGGCTAAAAATAAATTCTATTCTTTTAACTGTAAAGTCGCTTCCATGTAGATGGGGATCCGACTTGGAGGCGACTTCTATTGAATCCTATGGGCACAAGTCGGATAGAAGTCGCTTAGAAGTAGTACAGGAACCTTTTCAGAAGTCGCCTTGAAGTCGAAGCGACTTCAATCGTGTATATTAAGACGGCTCCCATTAATTTCAATGGGATTTCAAATGTCAAGCGACTTGGGGCGACTTGAGGCAACTGAAGTCGGATCGCAAGTCGCCCCTATGTGAATGCAGGCTTAAAGTACAGAATTTATACAGCTTGTCTGAGCTTTCTGAAAGCAGAGGGCAGGGAGCTGAAGGCACACTCTGCAGAGCTCACTGAGAGCTGATTGGAGGAAAGGGAACCCCCACCCTTTACAAACCACACAGGAACAGAGCTGAGGCTGTCAATCAGAGAATGTGTGCTGGACCTCCCTCATTTTTTATCTTTTTACCTTGGTGTCAGGAAAACCTTAAAGAAGTACTGATAGCAGAGGAAGGAGGCAGCAGACAGAAATTACACTTAGTGCTCTGAATTGAGACAAGTATACACTATAGAGCAGGGGTCTCCAAGCTTTCTCAACAGAGGGACAGTTTACTTACCTTCTGACTTTGGGGGGGGGGGGGTGGACTGTGACCATCAAGAGAAGAACATTTCCCAGCATCAGTTGGAGTAGAAAGTGCCCCATTTTTGGTTTCATTGGGAGAAATTGTGCTCCATTATTGGTGTCATTGGGTACCATTGTTGGTGTCATTGGTAGGAATTGTGCCCCATCGATGGCGTCATTGGTAGGAATAGTGCCCCATTATTGGTGTCATTGGTAGGAAGTGTGCCCTATCATTGGTGACATTGGTAGGCATTGTGTCCCATCATTGGTGTCATTGGGCCCCATTGTTGGTATCATTGGTAGGAATTGTGCCCCAACGATGGCGTCATTGGTAGGAATAGTGCCCCATAATTGGTATCATTGGTTCAAATTGTTGGTGCCATTGGTAGGAATTGTGCCCCATCATTGGTGTTGTTGGTAGGAATATCGCCCCATTATTGGTGCCATTGGTAGGAATAGTGCCCCATTATTGGTGTTTTTGGTAGGAATTGTGCCCTATCATTGGTGACATTGGTAGGAATTGTGCCCCTTCACTGTTGTCATTGGGCCCCATTGTTGGTGTCATTGGGAGGAACTGTATCCCAACGATGGCGACATTGGTAGGAATAGTGCCCCATTATTGGTGTCATTGGTAGGAATTGTGCCCTATAATTGGTGACACTGGTAGGAATTGTGCCCCTTCACTGTTGTCATTGGGCTCCATTGTTGATGTCATTGGGAGGAACTGTACCCCATTGTTGGTGTCATTGGCATGAACTGTGTCCCATAGTTGGTGTCATTGGGAGAAACTGTGCCTCTTCATTGGTGTCATTGGGAGGAATTGTGCCCCATAATTGGTATCATTGTTTCAAATCGTTGGTGTCATTGGTAGGAATTGTGCCCCATCATTGGTGTTGTTGGTAGGAATAGTGCCCCATTATTGGTGCCATTGGTAGGAATAGTGCCCCAATCATTGGTGTTGTTGGTAGGAATAGTGCCCCATTATTGGTGCCATTGGTAGGAATTGTGCCCCATCATTGGTGTTGTTGGTAGTGTTGGTAGGAATAGTGCCCCATTATTATAATTACTATAAACCACTGCGCTAAAAAATCAATAAGACAATGAATAGTGTGCAAGCAATATTAAATGTTACACCAAGTTGCCGCTGCTAATGCAAAAGTCCAGATAAATAACATAAAACTAACAGTTCATAGTTCTTTAGCAGCGCAAAAAATGTGAAACTAAAAACAACACATATAAAGTGCTAGCGCAGATGAAGTTCATAAACGTGTAATCTTCAATGCGTGAAGTAACTCTAATGGTTAAATCCTCCACCTGTGCCACCGCGTGAGAGAAATAAGAGGCTCACCAGAACTCTGAGAGTTAATCAGCACGTCCAGGTAATCAGAATTCCGCTAGATCTGTGCAGTGCATCCACTGCTCGTCACTGCATTCAAGGTCCAAAAACTCCTGCTGTCTCCTCATCTCCACCAATGGTAGTCACTCCTTTTCCCACTTCCTTTCCTGGTTTAGTAAAATAACGACCAATTTTGGATGCATCTGGTATCCATTTCCCCTAAATGAGAGATTCCGACCCTCAAATGTTACATTCATCAAGTACCTGGAATATGTAGTTCAGTTTGGGGCAGAGAAGGGCAACCCAACTGATAAGAGGCATGGAGGAGCTGAGCTATGAGGAAAGATTGGAGGAGCTGAATTTCTCTATTGAGAAGAGGAGATTAAAGGAGAAGTACAACGTTTGTTTGGCTTTATGTCTCCTGTGGATCACAGGAGTGCACTTTGTTCTGCACTCCACCGAAGCCTGCTGTCGGCTGACGTCACAGAGCGTTCTGCAATCAAAGACCTTGTTCATATTTCATGTCAGAGGTTTACCACCACTTTAATTTGACTTGGTATCAGCCCCTTGTAATGCACTTGGACTGTGGGTGCTACAGGTACACTAAGTGCACACATATTGATAAGAAACATGCTGACTGGAGGACAGAGCAGAGTGATAACTCATTAGCATTCTGCTGCTCCTTCATTGTCCAATCACAGGCTGGGACCAGACTAGATTTCCTACCTACAGTGGAGAAAAGTCAGGCAACCAACCAGCTGTTTGGCGGAGCTGTCTACATCTGACGACTGGCTGGGCAAATGCTAAAATCCTTTGGCAGGTTAAACAGCTCCCATAGATAGTAGATGAATACAATGTACTTAGCTGTTTGCTTTTAGTTCAGCCTTAATGTTTTGAAATTGAAAAAACGAAAAACATCAGACATGATGACTGGCGATAGCAGAGGGTGCGTTAAATGCCGTGTATCTTATTTATACCGCTGCTTGATATTGCTGCATCTGACAGCCCAGCACTTTCTGCCCACCGGTGAGGCTGTAGAAGCCGTGTCAAGGTCTTTCTGCAGAACAAGCAGCATGTTTTATTCATCAACTTTTTTGTTTAGCTGGATGTAACAGAAGTGTTTTTAAGTTACTGACTTGGCATCTGTTTAAAGCGCGGTATGAATGAACGCATCTCCCTGACCCATTGAAGGCTGGGATTACCGCTACCTACCATCTGCTCTGATCATCCTTACATCAGGGCGCATTGCCAGGATGGTGCCAGGTCCCTCTCTGAGCACTGCGCTTCTTTATCTGCACTACTTCCACTGTCACCACCATCAGCCCAGGGAATTTCATAGTCATAAGAAGTGCCCCTTTCAATATCACCATGGGTAGATGACACCATCATTACCCAAAAAGACCTTAATAGCCAAAGAAGAGGTGTTATAACTACGTGTCTAATGGCTTGTGTCTCCTACCTTCCCTTTTTTCATTCTCTGTACCCGTTAACGCTTCCTTGGGCAGTAGTTTCCAAACTGTGGCCCATGGGGCAGATGTGGCTCTTTACTTGCCTTTATCCAGCCTTTGGACACAATTCCTCCCACTGACACCAACGACGATGCACCATTCATTCCACTGACACCAACAATAGGGCATAATTCCTCCTACTGACACCAAAGATGGGGGATTATTCTTCCCAATGGTGCCACCAACGGGGCACTATTCCTCCCACCAGCACCAGCGATGGAGCACTATTCTTTCCACCAACACCAACAGTAAGGCACTATTCCTTCAATTGACACCAAAGATAACATAAACATAAATCTATAGTCAAACAACAAGGTTAATGTGAAAACAAAAAAATAAATAAATAAAAATAAAAAAATAAATAAAAAGGGCAAACCCGATGGGTTACTCAGTCTTTTTCTGCTTTACTTTTCTATCTTTCTATGTTTCTATTCCTTCCACTGACACCAATGATGGAGCACTTTACCTTACACCAGAGGTCTCAAACTGGCGGCCTTCCATCTGTTGCGAAACAACAAGTCCCATTATGCCTCTGCCTGCGGGAGTCATGCTTGTAACTGTCAGCCTTGCAATGCCTCATGGGAATTGCAGTTTCGCAACAACTGGATGGCTGCTAGTTTGAGACCCCTGCATTCCACTGACACCAGTGATGGGGCACTATTCCTTCCACTGACACTAATGATGGGGCACTATTCCTTCCACTGACACTAATGATGGGGCACTATTCCTTCCACTGACACCAATGATGGAGAAATATTCCTTCCACTGACACCAATGATGGGGCACTATTCCTTCCACTGACACCAATGATGGAGAAATATTCCTTCCACTGACAGCAGTGATGGAGCACTATTCCTCCCACTGACACCAGTGATGGGGCACTATTCCTCCACTGACACCAACGATGGAGCACTATTCCCCCCACTGACACCAATGATGGAGAAATATTCCTTCCACTGACAGCAGTGATGGAGCACTATTCCTCCCACTGACACCAGTGATGGGGCACTATTCCTCCACTGACACCAATGATGGAGCATTATTCCTTTCACTGAAACCAGTGATGGGGCGCTATTCCTTCCACTGACACCAATGATGGGGCACTATTCCTTCCACTGACACCAATGATGGAGAAATATTCCTTCCACTGACAGCAGTGATGGAGCACTATTCCTCCCACTGATACCAATGATGGGGCACTATTCCTCCCACTGACACCAGTGATGGGGCACTATTCCTCCACTGACACCAATGATGGAGCATTATTCCTTTCACTGAAACCAGTGATGGAGCACTATTCCTCCCACTGACACCAATGATGGGGCACTATTCCTTCTGCTGACATCAATGATGGGGCACTATTCCTCCCACTGACACCAATGATGGGGCACTATTCCTTCTGCTGACATCAATGATGGGGCACTATTTCTTCCACTGACACCAATGATGGAGTACTATTCGTTCTATTGACACCAGTGATGGGGCACTATTCTTTCTATTGACACCAGTGATGGGGCACTATTCCTTCCACTGACAACAATGATGGAGTACTATTTGTTCTATTGACACCAGTGATGGGGCACTATTCTTTCTATTGACACCAGTGATGGGGCACTATTCTTTCTATTGACACCAGTGATGGGGCACTATTCCTCCCACTGACAACAATGATGGTGCACTATTTCTTCCACTGACATCAATGATGGGACACTTTTCCTCCCACTAAAACCAACAATGGGGCACTATTCCTCCCACTGACACCAATGATGGAGTCTTATTCCTCCTCCCACTGAACAGCAAACCTGAGGCATTGTTTGGCTCCCCTAAAGTGTCGGGTATATGTGTTCCCCATCATGAGCTGTGATCCCATCCTCCCACCCCTAAGTCACTACAGTAAATTATATTAAAGTAGGGGTCAGCAAAAGGAACCACATCACATGTTGGGGGACACGGATATCTGACCCTTCAGGAAGTGGAAAATGCCAAAGATTCCAATGGAGGATGCAGTGCTTGAATGGAGTAGGTAAGAGACTCAGGTAGCTAGAAGTGTATGTATGTGCTATTAAAATTTGTAATCTCCACTGAGTATTAACAATCAATCAGGGTAGCTCCTGATCACTCCCATACAGGCTAGAGGGTTCATTTAAAACATGAAAGCCTTTGGTCTGCAGGTGAACACTACCACCATTAGGCTGCAAAGACATCTGCAGTGCCATCTGTTTATATCTACAAAAGGTGAAAAAATTCCAACAGAGGGTTCCTACTTAACCAAAGAAAAACATGAAATTTCAGTTTAACCTCTAAATCTAAACCCTAAGTACCCCTGATATTAACCTCCAACAGATAACCCTATGTTTAGATATGTTGTGGTTTATATTTGCCAGTGGCTACCCAGCATGATGTCTGGTTGGTGAGTTTGTGAAGAGTAAATTGATTGATGTAGTGATCATATTTGGGTCTTCTGATCTCATGGGCCAAGAAGTTTTTGTCTTTGTGGTTACCCTTCTGGGGATATTGGTTGTATCTATGCACTGGCTGCATTCCCAGCCTTTACACCATTGGTTGATGACTGTCAGTGTCAGGACTTGGATCTGACCATGTGACCTCTGATGTGTCTGCCTATATGTCTTCTTGCTGAGCCACCTGGGAGGCTACCCCCAGGGGTACATTGAATGATCTTGCCTTGAACTTTGTTCCTCTAGAACATTGAACCATTTGCTCCATTAACTTCCTATTTTAGCCATGCCTTTGCCCTTCCTGTTTGCCAGATTATTGTGCTCTCTCTCACTCTTGTGCTCTTGTCATGCTTGCTGCCGTCTCCACTACTACTCATTACAGACTTTTGGCTTGTTCCTCAACTACGCTTCTGTTTGATCCCAACCTGCGATCACTTGTTACTGACCATTGACTTGGTTACTGGCTACTCTTCTGCTTGATCCCAACCTGCTATATCTGCTACTGGACCCCGGCTTGCTCACCTCCTGGTGGGGCGATCCTGAGGACCGCGACCTGGTACTAACATGTAGCAAAACCATTCTCCAACATCAGGAACTCTGGTGAAGCTCTGTAGCTCTGGTGAACACCGGTTAGTGCTTAGACTCAGGGTGACCTGCTGCTGTACTTATCCAGCTGGTCAGTGGGATCCTTTCTACTGCTATAGCTACCGGTCTCCGAGTCTGACACCTGACCGTGACAGTCAGTTGATAGTGGGGGGTACTATGCTAGAGGCAATAATGTAATTAGCAGCCACGCTCTTCCTCTTTTTGTAAAACGCTCCCAAACACGACTGGCTTATCTCTGTCATATTTATAGAACTGGCCAGGAAATGAAAAATAATACAAAAGCTTGTTTCTGAAAATCATTGCTCCTGCCAAATTGCCAAGTCGGTGCCCCGGTGATAATTGTGAATAATACCTTGCCGGTCGATGTATTAAGTTACATCCCCACAGACCTTTTAAAAGCTCTGGATAATGTCAGGGTGATGACATGATCCACTCATTCCGCAATAAAAGCTTGTTTAGTTCAATTATTTTTTTTCGATATCGTCGATGACGAGGGCCAGATGTCGCTGTTCACAAGTCATCATCATGACCGACTGTGGACCGTGTTGTCTTAGCACAAAGATGTAGCTTGGCTTCTCAGATGTGAATCAACAGAGAGGTGAGTCAGCATTAGGCCAAAATATGATGAACCAGCTAATAAATAAAATAATAAAGGCTATCGTCAAATGAAAACCTATCAGGACAATGGTAAACCATAAATTAAATTCAACACTTCCATTTTTTTATGACTGTAATACATTGGACGGCCATAAAATGGAATGCATAGTTTTTGACATATTTTTTTTTGGATCTGCAAAAGCTTCTACATCCTATCGAACCATCACACAAACAGAAGCGAATGGACTTGAATACACTATATTGTCAAAAGTATTGGGACACCTGCCTTTACACGCACATGAACTTTAATGACATCCCAGTCTTAGTCTGTAGGGTTCAATGTTGAGTTGGCCCACCCTTTGCAGCTATAACAGCTTCAACTCTTCTGGGAAGGCTGTCCACAAGGTTTAGGAGTGTCTATGGGAATGTTTGGCCATTCTTCCAGAAGAGCATTTGTGAGGTCAGGCACTGATGTTGGACGAGAAGGCTTGGACAGTCAAGATCCTCCATCACAAACACACTCATGCAGGGGACAGTTTACCTGTTTAGAGTAAAAAAAGACATTGACAGTGATACCTCACATATGTGGTGCAAACACTGTTTACATATGCTGGCGTGACTTACATATGTATTCAGTACTGCGTGGGTACGGGGAGCTTTCTTTTTTTTTTTGTTACATTTTTTGCATTTTAACACTGTTCCTTTAAAAATATTTTTTTTGAGATAAACATCCCTAACGATAACAATATAGCATGACAAGTCCTCTATGGAGAGATCTGGGGTCTAAAAGACCCCATATCTCTCCTTTACTCTTAATAGCAAAATATAAAAAAAATTATCATTTGCTTTAACTACTTCCATACCGCCAAACGTCATATGACATCCTCGGGTTTCAGTGGTGATATCTGCATGATGCCTGCAGCTGCAGACATCATGCAGATATCATTTTGTTCAGTCGGCGATCACCTACACCATAGGAACAATCATAGCAGCTGTTCAGGCGCCTGATCTATCATACCAGTGGTGGGAGGGCATGTTACCCCCCCCTCCAGCTGCCCTAGGCACCGATGCTCCTTCCGGCAAGCCGGAGAAGGGATCCGCCGGTGCCGAAAGGAAGCCATAGAGAAAACCGAGGGACAGATGGTCCTCGGCAACCTCTATGACCCTTGGAGGCCTGGGTCTGCTAAAAAATATACAGTCCTGCTCACCATTATTGGCACCCCTTCATGTTTTGCATAACTGAGTGAATGTCTTCAGAAATAAATGGAAATGTACCAAATTTATATCAGCAGGATCTTTTAATTGGAGGTCCAAAGTAATTTAACAAAGACAATTGTTATTTCAACATAGATATTGTAATTATAAAGAAAAAACAGAAAACCAGCATGTGCACTAATATTGGCACCCCTCCTTAATATTTGGTTGCACACCCTTTGGCAGCGATGACAGCCTCCAAACGTTTCTTATATCCATCGATAAGCTTCTTGCACTTCTCGGGTGGCATTTTCTCCCACACTTCCTTTGCAATATGCTCAAGCTCTTGAACATTTGCAGGGTTCCTTTCTCCAATGGCAGTTTTCAGCTCCCCCCAAAGATTTTCAATTGGATTGAGATCAGGACTCATTGCTGGCCATTTTAAAACAGTAAATTTTTTCCCTTTCAACCATTCCTGC
>BLSH010240949.1:333665-361295 GCA_018402905.1 Glandirana rugosa
CCAACCCCCCCCCCCCCCCCCCAAAATATTGAGCACCAGCTGCAACTGCTCTGTACATAGCACATTTCTGAACTCTGCACATAATGCACTTCTGGTATGTATTGCCCCTTTGAGATCCTCCTACACCCACCATTTGATGTGGTTCACCATGGGGGAGTGGTTGAGTTCCTGCACCTATTCTCTGAGAAAAAAAATTCATGGTTGAATTTTTATATAGTCCTACAAATACAACCGACCCTTTGAGAACAACCATAATGCTGATGAGTATATAAAATAAAATTTAGTTTGACACCCCTGCTTTAGAAGAAAGAAATATATCTTTAACAATAAGAACAAGATATTGTTTATACAGATCCGTATATTTCATCTGTTTGCCAATATGTATACCCTTGTTAGAGAGCAGGATTTTTTTCAACCAGGGTCCCAAGGAACCTTATGCTTCCAGGGATTCCTTGAGAAATTAAGATTTTTTATTTTCCACAAGCAACTGATATCAATGATCTTTTTAGCTGTGTGTGTGTGTGTGGGGGGGGGGGGGGGCAGTTTTCCCACTGGTCAACAATGTATGATTGTCTTTCTACCACTGACCATTAATATAGGGGGGCCTTCTCCCATTGGCCACCAATGTTTGGAACCACTACCCTGATTATCAATATAAGAAGGCACATTTCTACTGACCAACAATGTAAGGGACACTATAATTTTCACCATTGGTGTTTGTTTTTCTAGTCATTATTATTATTTGTTTCATTTCATAAATGTTACTGAAATAATTTTTCTTAAACAAAAGGTTTATTGGTAGTTTTCACATTGCACAGGTGTAAATCGCCAGTCAAAAAGAGATGACGTTCACAATGAAAAATATGGATGGTGGCTACAGTAATCATGGAAAAACAGAGCAGAGGGATAAAAAAAAGGAAAAAAGAAAGAAAGGAAGGAAAGGTCCCAGGGAGTCTTGATAGCCAAAGGATTACATTGTCAAGAGGAGATGATCAAATCTAGAAGGATGGGCATATTCAATGCACGAGCGCCATCGATTATTTGGAGAAATTTGTCTTGGGAGGTCGCCAAGATAGCCGTCAGCTTTTCATTTATCATGATACCATTCATATGGTTTTTCACCACCTCAAAGTTAAGGACAGGAAATTTCCAGGTCCTACCAATGGAAATGGAAAGGGGTGTCAATGGGCTTAAAAGAGAGCCTCATATGGGTTTTCCTTAGAGTGAAGAAGAGTGCAAATTGAATCTAAGGGGTTGATTTACTAAAGCCGGAGAGTGCAAAAACAAGTGCAGCTTTGCATGCTAGCCAATCAGCTTCTAACCTCAGCTTATTTAATCAAGCTTTGACAATAAAACCTTGAAGCTGATTGGTTTCTGTGTGGAGCTGCACCACATTTTGCACTTTCAAGCTTTAGTAAATCAACAAAAGCATACTGGTGGGTAGTTTGGAACAAAGCATGCTAGATGGCCAGTGTATAGTACCTTTGATGCAATATTTTACTTTATATTCTACTGACCAAAGTTTAATTATAGAACAGTTAAGTGGAAGTTAAGAAATAAACTGCCTTCTCTGCATATCACTTTTTCTAGATATAATACATTCTTTACATTTTTATGTATAATTATTTTTACAACTTACTGACCATGGAAATATGCCATGCGCTAAAGACATAATAATTTAACAAGGGTTCTCTAAGACAGGGTTCTCCAAACTTTCGAAAGAAAAGGCCAGTTTTCTGTCCTTCAGACCTTAGGGGGGTCAGCCTGTGGCCATTGGGAGTAGACAGAGAGTAGTGAGAGTAAACAGTGCATCTTTAGCATTAGGAGGAGAAATAATGCACCATTGTTGATGTCAATAGGAGGAATAGTACCCTGTTGTTAATTGTCAGTAACAGGAATAGTGGTGTCAGTGGGAGGAATAGAGTCTTGCATTACTGGGAGCAAAATTGTCCCAAGGTGCCTGGTAAAGGCAAGCAAAGGGCCGCATCTGACCCCAGGGCCACAGTTTGGAGACCACTGCTCTAAGACATGGTTTCTTCATAATAAAAAAGTTCTAAAGGCTGATATAGAAAGTGTTTTATCTAATTTTTTGCCATACTGAAGACATAAATGTTATGTATATTTTCTTATGTGAAGCTGCTACTTATTTTGTTTGGACTACACATCTTATTATCTCTACAAAACAAAAAGGGGGTTCATTTCTGTATCTTAAAGTGGTTCTAAAGCCTAAACATTTTTTATTTTAATGCATTCCTTGCATTAAGGTAAAAAATGTTTAGGCATCAGCACCCCCCCCCCTTTTACTTACCCGAGCTCTTTGGATCCAGCACCGTGCATGTCTGCAGCTCTTCTCTCCTTCACTTCCGGGTCTCGCTGGCTCTGCTGGGGCACCCGGAGCCATTGGCTCCCCGTGCTGTTAATCAAAGCCAGTAATGAGGGAGGCGGGGCCAAGTCCCACTGTATGTGTCAATAGAGCGAGCACACATGAGTGCCCCCATGAGAAGCTACTTCCCATGGGGGCACTGGACAGAGATGAGGTGCCAGGAGCGCGGGTGAGGGACCTGAGAAGAGGCGGTTCTGTGTAATTCCATTGCACAGAGCAGGTAAGTATAGACATGTTTGTTATATATATATATATATATATATATATATTTTTTTTTTTTTTTTTTTTTTTTCTTTACAATTGCTTTAATTTGGAATAGGGTGTGGCATACCTGTGATATTTCCCCCAAGCACATTACTTTTTTGTATTAGAGACTATTGAATTCCTTATCTCTAACAGAGAATTTGAGACAAAGATCCTACATTCACCTCAGACAAAGATCCTATAATTCAAAGAATAAAAAAAGGTTTAGGTTCTACTTTAAATTTTCCAACAATCTTCCAAATTGTTCCATATTTATAAGTTAACATTATTAAAACATCTTTTACATAAACCACATCATGATAATTGCAGAAGTTATGTGTAAATTGGCCAGCACATTAATCATAGCATGTGTACTGGATTATCGGCGCGCCTGTGGGAAAAAAACACACGGAATTACAAATAAGTATGCTGATTGGCTGCTTTTGTTTCCATACAGTGCAATGAAATGTTGAAAGTGAGGTGATGGCTGATAGTATTTTGCTATTGATTTTTACTGTTATTGCAGAACTTGTCCCCGGTGAAGTGACTTTGATGAAATTCTGTACTTTTAATTATAATAATTTGACAGCTGAATATATGAAATTGTGAGGGATTGATTGGAAAGTTGTGGAGTGATACATGAAAACTTTCTGAGCGCACAATAATTACCTGATTTTTCTTTTTCTGCTTTTTAGTTCAGAATTTAAAGAGACACTGTCACCTTGCCCATGCAGGATCTTTAGAAAGGGCTCACCCTGACCCCCATATACTCACTTTGCCTGCACTTTCTTACAGAATCCTGCTTCTCCTTAGCCAGCAAGAATACCCAGAGTATGGAGGAGCATGTGGTCTGCTCAGTGCCCTGATTATCAGTGCAGCTCCATCAGTGCCAATCAGTGCCCAGCAGTGCAGCGTATTAGTGCCCATCAATGCCACCTATTAGTGCCTATCAGTGCCACCTATTAGTGCTGCTTATCAGTGCTCATCTGTGCTGCCTATCAGTGCAGCCTCTTCAGTCCCGCTTATCAGTGCCCATCAGTGCTACCTTATCTGTGCCCATCAGTCCAGCCACATCAGCGCCCATCAGTGCCACCATATATGTGCCCATCAGTGCAGCCAAATCAGTGCCCATCAGTGCCACCTGATCAGTGCAGCCTCATCAGGGCCACTTCATCAGTGCCGTTTCATCAATTCCGCCTTGTCAGTGCCGCCTCATCAGTGCCCATTAGTGCAGCCTCATGAGCATACATCACTGAAGAATAAAAATTAATTAATTGCAAAATTATATTCCAAATGAAGAAAACATTTTTTTTCCCAAATTTTTCAGCCTTTTTTAGTTTGTTAAGTAAAAATAAAAACCCCAGTGGTGATTAGATAGCACCAAAAGAAAGCACTATCTGTCTCTAAAAAAATACAAATTTCATATGGGTACAGTGTTGCATGACCGCACAATTGTCATTCAATGTGTGACAGCGCTGAGAACTGAAAACTGGCCTGGGCAGGAAGGGGGTGAAAGTGCCCGGTATTGAAAGGGTTAAAGGAATCCTCCACAAATATGCATAGAACTTGCCATTGCAGGTCACTGCTTCTCATCCATTCATGACTATACAGTAATATGGATCATTGGCTTCAGTATTTTCAATGATTGGAAACAAGTATACAGACCAGGACATTGCACTCTACAGTCTACAATAATTGGTTAGCTGCAATATAATAAAAGTTGAGTTTAATGCTGCTTTATTAAATCAGGAGTTTAGCAAAGGCAGGCTTTGGCTTTCTCTCTATTCATGCCGAAGGTTGCTGACCCCTGGTATACCATCCATACAAATGGACTGACTATGGTACATGGAGTCTCATATAATCAAGTTCCTAATTTCGATTATTTCAATTAGAATTTAATAATAAAATGTAACAACCAAAGTATTAATAAGAAATCGCATGAACTCAAAGCCACATACAAATACAGAAGAAGCATTTTTGTTAATGAGTATTGCTAGAGATACAGTAATAAGTAGATACGATTTTGACATCTATAGAAGTTATCTGAATGAATAAAGAAGAATGAAATATGGCCTGGACTGAAAATCTCAAAAGACGAGTATTCCAAATGAAAACAGGATTGGCTCCGCAGAGAGTTCTTGTTTATTTATATGAATAGAAGAATTTACAAAGTAACAATGTGATATCAAAGCTGTGGGTTGTAATTAAGTAGCGGGATTTCATCAAAAGAAAAAGGTAGTGAATTGTTCATGTGTAATGTAAAGCAGCTTTTCTCAATCTTTTTGCTTCAGAGGAACCATTTTTCAGGTCTTGGGGAATCCCTGCTAAAACCAATTCATTGGTGGTCAGTGGGAAAAATGCCCCTTACATTGGTGGTCAATGGAGAAGAATGCTGTTTATATTTGGTGGTCAATAGGAAGAATGCCCCTTACATTGTTGGTCAGTGGGAAAAATTCTCCTTACATTAGTGGGCATTGAAAAGAATGCCCTTTACATTGGAGGTCAGTGGAAAGAATGCTCCTTACATTGCAGGTCAGTAGGAAGAATGTTCCTTACATTGGTGATCAGTGGGAAGAATGTTCCTTACATTGGTGATCAGTGGGAAGAATGTTCCTTACATTGGTGGTCAGGAGGAAGAATGCTCCTTACATTGGTGGTCATTGAAAAGAATATCCCAAGTGCATTTATCTTAGTTTAGGTGTTAGTTACCTAGAAAATTCTCCCTTGTGTGGAGATTCAAAAGTCGTGAGACCACTGTTGGGTGCCGCCATCTTGTATGTGGTGTCAGAAATCCCAGCAGATTTAGAGGTGTCATTTAAGTGACATTCTATAGCAACCTTTCTCAATATTTACCATGGAGGAACCTTTGCAATAATATTCAAGTCACAGGGATGTGATACGTAAGCCAAACCATGTTGGTGGTTAATAAAAGGTATTCCCCTTACACTGGGGCTCAGTGGAAAGGATGATCCTTACATAGGTGGCCAGTGGGAAGAATGCTCCTCATATTGGTGGTCATTGGGAAGAATGGTCCTTACATTGGTGGTCATTGGGAAGAATGCTCCTTACATTGGTGGGCATTGGGAAGAATGTTCCATACATTGGTGGGCATTGGGAAGAATGCTTCTTACATTGGTGGTCATTGAGAAGAATGCCCCTTACATTGGTGGTCAGTGGGAAGAATGGCCCTTACATTGGTGGTCATTGGGAAGAATGCTTCTTACATTGGTGGTCATTGGGAAGAATGCCCCTTACATTGGTGGTCAATGGGTCAGTGAGGAAAATGTCCTGTAAATTGGTGATCAATGGAGAAGAAAGCTCCTTATATTGGAGGTCAGAGGGAAAAATGCCCCTTACAGTAGTTGTCAATGGAAAAATGCTCCTCACATTGGTGGTGAGTGGGAAGAAAAAATAAAAGTAATGTAGCCATCACATTTAAGAATTGGTAAGCTGCAATATAATATCAGTTTGCTCTTGGGAAGAATGGTTCTTACATTGGTGGTCAATGGTAAGAATGCCCCTTATATTGGTGGTTATTGGGAAGAATCCACCTTAAATTGGTGATCAGTGGAGAAGAATGCTCCTTATATTGATGGTCAGTGATAGGAGTGCCTAACTTGACCCAAACCCCAAGTGACAATGACAGTTCCCGCCTTAGCCCCTTAAGACTAAGCCCGATTTGGGTAAAACACAGTCCTAGGGGGAGTCATTCTTGTGGACATTTCATATAATAAACGTGGCTGTTAGTGACCTATCCATTGTGCAATGGACTTCTCCTTTTGCACTTAGTCAGAGAGGGTGGACAGCTTTTTTCCTGCACCCAATGTTCCAGTGGTGGCGGGTTGGAGCTTCTTGGAGTGGAATTCTCTTTGTTCAATGCCATCCATGCAGATAGTTTTGTTGTTGGGATTCAAACTAATGAAACTAGTGCTGCAAGGCAGAAGCCCTAACCACGAAGTCCCTGTACACAGAAGCTATCTAGCCACAATTAAACATAATGAAAAGTGGGTAGGTACTGCGCTTAGGATAGTGCAAGAAGGTGACACAAAGCTTGCTGCCGCCCAGAAAGTTGGTCCCCCTCATGAGGGTCAACTGGGTTAACTGTTATATAAATGGGCTGTGGCGCTACTTTGCCAAAGTACTAATAGTATACGTGATTACATATAACATATATTGGTGCCCCCTAGTGGTTCAGTGGAACTAAGGCATGTAGTACTACACAATAAATTAAAAATAAGATCAGGAAAAATAAAATTGAAAAAAAAAAATATATATATATATGAAAATATGTGTGCTGCGTTAGTCTTCAATCAGATGGAGTGCATAATACAGGCGGCGTGTTTCTTCTGTATTCCTAAAGAGTGTCACTGTTTAAAACAAGCATATATGATATATCACTGTTGTGCATTTGCTGTACCTTAAAAGTTCAGGCTGTGACTAAAGACCAATAAATAACCATCTCAACATCTCATGCACAATTGCCTACTTACCTTACTTATTTGTCCCCGGGGGTATTGAGCGCAGTGTGGACTGAGCCCGCTGTGTCTCCTTCCTCTCTCTCGTCACTTCTCTCCCGCCTGCAAGAGGCCGCCGCCGCTGCTCAGACAGCCAGACAAGCTCCTAGCCTGCAGGAACATCTTTTGAGAGGCCCTGGCTGGGTATTTAGCCAAAAGCGTTTTTTGACCTTCCTTGATTGAAGGTCCATTCTAGCTGGTAAGCAGGCAACTTTTCCATTCCAAGGTGGCGGTGTCTTCTGCGGACTTTGCACACGGTGATGGATGGTGACTGTATGTATTACACCCTGGGTCACATATGAGGAGGACTTTACCTGTTCTTTTATAATTAACTCTTGCAGCATCCCTTTGGATTCTATACTTGGCATATGTGTGCACCCCAAAGCTCAAACACGCACGCCTTTCTCTGCAGCCTCAACTGCACTGGACAGTGAATGAATGGGAAGTGCTCTGTGCTGAGTGGCTTCCTGTTCATTCACAAACTGAAGCATAGTAAACACAGTTTATTATGCTTCCGTTATGAATGGACACAGTAATGAATGGACACAGTGAGTGAGTGTGTTCATTTAGAAAAGGAAGGGGTTGGTGAATGACATATTTACCAGCCCTTTCCCCAGCTCTCCATCGTGAGCACCCGGGAAGGGAGAAGAGGAGGGAAGCCAGCAGCACTGCTGGGAGGGGGAGCCAACAAGGAGGGGGGTTGGACAGTAGGGGGAATTAGCACAGTACATAGCGATTAGGGTGTGCCCAGGCACACCCCCTGCACACGCAGGACTCATTTGCAGCACGTTATACAATTTTTATCATGTTTTTGCACTAATAGTTGCTAACTTTAGTGTGACTCTTTATGTATATGAATATGTTTTGACTGTGCCTATATAGCACAGTAGAGTTGCGGCTTGTATAATTACTGTTTTTGTTTCACAAACTTTAGTATTTTGTATTTGTGGTTTTAATTTCAAGATTTGTAAGCTGTTTTTTTCTTTTGGAAGTATTAGGGGTTGCTGGGGGGGCTGCTTCAAACAGAAGGTTCCTTACCTTCAAGCATAGAATGCATGAAGGTAAAACACCTTGAGCCGGCTCATTTATACTTGCTTAGACTTCAACACACATTGAAGCACCTACTGCTTTAACATGCTTTTTTGATGTGTTTTTGATGTGGTGCTTTTTTGAAGCTTTAATGAAGCTTGGCAGATGTCCTGTGTGTGTGTATGTGGATATCTCATACCTGCAATTTCTCCAAAACAAAGCGTAACTAAAGTTGAATTAAAGCCTCTCAAAAGCTTCAGGTGCTTCATAGGCTTGTGCTCATTTTCGTTCCGTTCCTTTTTTATTTTTTCGGAAATTCAAGAATTTAGAAATTCGGACATTCGAAATTTCGGGATTTGAAATTATGAAATTTGCAACTTCGGCAATTTGAAAAGGCTGAAATTCGATATTCGGAAATTCAGAAGTAAAAAATCAGAAAATTCAAAAAATTGGAAATTCGGAAATCCGAAAATAAGAAAGAACATTTGGCTGTTAGTGAACTTAAATATGAAATTTATTACTAAGAGCCATATTTTCAAGGAAATTCCAAAACCTATAATTTAATAGTTATTTATTACTTTGTTATTATTTTAAATGTTGTTTCTTATTTTAGAATTTCCAAATTTCGGATTTACAAATTTCTGAAATTTGGAAATAAGAAAGAACATTGGAAATAATAACGAACTAATAAATAACTATTAAATTATAGGTTTCGGAATTTCCTTTCAAATTTGGCTGTTAGTGGACTTAAATATGAAATTTATCACTAACAACCATATTTTCAAGGAAATGCCAATACTTATAATTGAATAGTTATTTATTAGTTAGGTAATATTTCAAATGACCTTTCTTATTTTCAAATTTTCCTACTTCTGAATTTTTGAATTTCGGCTTTTCCGATTACTAAATTTCTGAATTTCCGTATTCGGATTTTCGGATTTGCCAGTTTTCGGATTACTGAATTTTCGAATTCGAAAAAATAAAATTCGGAAATTCGAAATTCGGAAATTTGGATTTGCCTGAATTGCCAAATTTCGAAAAATTTGTTAAAAAATTAATTGCACAAGCCTAGTGCTTCAAGTGAGCATTGTCCTAGACTTCCATGGAGGCTTTAAAGATGCTTTTAAGCACCACTAAAGCAACATCATTTTTGAAGCAAAGCAAAAGCAGCGTGTAAACAGGACTGTAGGGTAACCATTTTATTAAGTGGCAGGGGCTTTGATTGGCACTCAGAGAGCGTTAACAAAGCGTGTCTGAAGCCTTGTTTTGAACCAAGTGTAAACGAGCCCTAAAGGTGGAGTTCCATAATTGAGGGAATATACAGGATAATAAGATTGTCTAATATGATCTGAGCAGAGTATATCAAACAGCATGTGATGGGAATGAATAAGCAGTATGTTAAAATAACAGTTCTTGTGAAAGTGGGGGAGAACGAAGAGTAAAGGGAGAAAAAAAGGGGACGATTAAAAAGCAGAGGGGGAATTTATACACTATATATTACCAAAAGTATTGGGACACCTGCCTTTACACGCACATGAACTTTAATGACATCCCAGTCTTAGGGTTCAATGTTCAGTTGGCCCTCCCTTTGCAGCTATAACAGCTTCAACTCTTCTGGGAAGGCTGTCCACAAGGAGTGTCTATGGGAAAGTTTGATCATTCTTCCAGAAGCACATTTGTGAGGTCAGGCACTGATGTTGGATGAGAAGGCCTGGCTCGCAGTCTCCACTCTAATTCATCCCAAAGGTGTTCTGTCGGGTTGAGGTCAGGACTCTGTGCAGGCCAGTCAAGTTCCTCCACCCTAAACTCCCTCATCCATGTGTTTATGGACCTTGCTTTGTGCACTGGTGCTCAGTCATGCTGGAACAGGAAGGGGTCATCCCCAAACTCTTCCCACAAAGTTGGGAGCATGAAATTGTCCAACATGTTTTGGTATGCTGATGCCTTCACTGGAACTAAGGGGCCAAGCCCAACCCCTGAAAAACAACCCCACACCATAATCCCGCCTCCACCAAATGATTTGGACCAGTGCACAAAGCAAGGTCTAAAAAGACATGGATGAGTGAATTTGGGGTGAAGGAACTTGACTGGCCTGTACAGAATCCTGACCTGATCACTAGGAACATCAGATCTCTCTCTACTTCCCTGTCAGAACGGGGATCTGTTTGTTTACATTGACTGATCCCCGTTCTGCCTCTCTTTCCCATGGCATCGCTGCAGCCACGCGCATCAGCTCCCTCGCCACGCAGTGGGTGCTCGTGCCTGCTATAGCGATTTAAAGGGCCGTAGTACCAGTACGGCGATTTGTGGGAACGTGCTGACCTGCCGCCATATAATGACAGCGGCTGGTCGGCAAGCGGTTAAACCCAAAATAAAAAAAAATGGAGGAAAATATGCTTATAAAAAAGTTTACCATTTGCCAATAAAAAAAAAAAAAAAATGTCCCTGGATTTCATTTTATGACTCTGGTCCCATAACTGAGTTCAAAGACATTCCTATGGCAGATCCCCATGTTGGATATAAAAAGTTTTTTGAAGCATAGCATAATTATGAATTATGTGTCAGAATGTATTCTATACGATTTAAAATAATGTCTGCTTGTTGTGTTTGGCATTGAAGGATCTGGTATAGATAGAGATCTATTATCCTTAGGCCATTTGTGTGGGCAATGCTTGAATACATGAATGTTAAGTCCAGGGTCAGCCAAAGGTTGTTCTCAGTCCATGTATATACTTTAAGGAAGATCTGTAAAATCTTTAAAATATGAGAGGGGATTCCTAACAATTTTCTTTGTAAATAGTGGTCAATGTACTGTGATATTTGGCAGTTAATTAATTAATATCAGTTTAAATTGATCTACTAAGAAGGTTGGTGAGAAACCTTTGAAATTTTGGCAAATGGTAAAAATGGGAAATTATTGGGATTTTTGGTGATAATGAAATCTTTTCAATTAATGATCAGATTCAGGGGAGGGCTGGCAGACTTAGGCCTGGGGGGCAAGTCCAGTAAAGTGGCCCATTGAACCACCGAATCCGCTCGCCATCCATGCCCACCTGGTTTTATAATAGATATTGATGTTATGAAGCAAGACACATATGATATAATGTGGTAACATAATTTAATGTTAATAGCAACAAAGGAGGTGCAGCCTCATCAGTGCCCATCAATGCAGCCTCATCAGTGCCTTGCAGCCTCATCAGTGCCCATCAATGCAGCCTGCAATGCAGAAAGAGGAGAGCCACCGGATTACAAAGAGTGGGGAGCTCCTGCTTACCTGGTGCGGATGCTGTCATACGAAGTCCCGCCTCCTGGACCGGCTCCTATAATAGACATCATCCATGGTAGGGCCGGCCCTGGGCGACCCCCTCTGCTTGCAGGTAGTTGGCGGGCCGTGCCCCTGGCCCCTACTTCCTCCACAAAAAGAAAATATTGTCAGAGGGCAACGGCCGCCAGCCATTTCAAATGTAAGTTGGGGTGGCCTGGGGGACAATTCCACCCTGCCCCCTGGCCCAGCCCTCCCCTGATCAGATTTATCGTAAATTCTACTTTTATAAAATGATTTAACTCCTGCACAAATAATGTAGGGTCTGTTTTGAGAGTTGAATCAGTATGGTTCACCTTTGAGTATCCTGTAGCTCCATGAAGACAGTTTAAAGTGGAGTTCCACCCACTGTTTGACACTTCAGAGCAGATTTGTATTTAAACAGGAGATGACGTGTGTGCCCCTATGACCCCTGAAGACGTTAACGGGCTGTTAACGAAACGCCGCGTCGGGTGGCGAGGGACGTACACGTCATTTCTGCTCTGAGGAACGCAGGTGGAGCGCTTTTGGCGTCCCCTGTTTCCTCCTTTTTACTCACGGTCTGTACGCGATCATTCCGACCTGGACGGTCGTTTGTTGCCCGTTTTTGTACCTTAGTTTTTATGATTTTGGTTTTAATACATTTTTGACTGGCTTCACGATTGGAGTTCCCCATTAGTTTTTTCTGGGTCCGGAGTTCACTATCCATTGGGAATCGATTGGAGGGATCCTTTCCAGCGTCCATGGGGATGGCTCTCATCGTCTCCCACTGTGTGAGTTTACCTTTATGAACACCAACATCTGGTAAGTGGGGGTGCCATCAGGTTCCAACAGAGGGAATCCATTGAGGAACAGCCATTTATTTATCTTCATGCGTATGGGTATAGGCATTTCCCACAAAGCTATTTGACCCTTGGGGTCACTGACATCTGGTAAGTGGGGAGGCCAATAGACCCCATAAGAGGGAATCCACTGAAGATCACCTTTGTATTCATCACATTTGCATGTCTATTCATTTATTGGTTGTATTATTTATCCTGGGACATCAATTGAATCTGATAATCTGGTATCCTAGATGAAAGAGACCTTTGTTTGAAATTTATGCTTCCGGAACACACAGACTGCACTTTGGCGTGACAACATAATATGCAGTTCTAGTGATGAAGACTGTGGTTTATTAGAGTATACGAAGATGTTGTAAGCGCTATGATTTACATATGCAGTAGGTGTTGTTTCTTGTAAAAATACACCCATCATACGGGAGGGACACCTCTGTATGTATGATAACTGCTAGATGAGCGCGGTACTTATTTAGGTCTGAAATGAATGACCACCCCTCCACCCCTCGTTTTTGGATATACATTTTTTTTTTTACTTACCTCAGTAGTAAACAGGTTAACTTCCGCCCCAGCCTCACCACGGCAAAGTACTTTATTTCCTCTTTTGGCTCTGTCCCTCCTCCTTCCCTCCTCCTGCTGCCTTCTGGGACCTGTGTGCATCCCAGAAGATGATGGGGCCATTCAGAAAGCGCCACGCGACTTGCGCATGCGCAGTAGGAAACCGGCTGTGAAGCCTGAAGGCTCTACAGCCAGTTTTCCTTAGTTACAATGGCAACGCCTGCATCCGATCCAATGGACAGATCGGCATCGGGGGGCGACACTGCGGGCACCCTGGACAGGTAAGTATCCTTATTAAAAGTCAGCAGCTACAGACTAGCTGCTGACTTTTAAAAAATAACTTTTTTGAGGGTGGAACTCCGCTTTAATGAGTTTGATGCGGAGGAACCTTAGTGACCTACACAGAACCCTGACTTCCACCCTACTGAACTTCTTTGCAATTAACTAGAGTACTGATTTGGGGTCAAGTTTTCTCGTCCAGCATTGGAAAGCCTGTAAAGGTATAAGGTCAGGTGTGTTCAAACTTTTTGTAGTTTAACCACTTCAGCCCCGGAAGGATTTCCAGCTTTAGGACCGGAGCCCTTTTTGTGATTCGGCGCTGCGTCGCTTTAACTGACAATTGCGCGGTCGTGCGGTGTTGTACCCAAACGAAATTTGCGTCCTTTTTTTCCCACAAATAGAGCTTTCTTTTGGTGGTATTTGATCACCTCTGCGTCATTTCTGATCGCCGCTATAAAAAAAAGAACAGCGACAATTTTGCAAAAAAACCCAAATTTCTTACTTTTTGCTAGAATACAAATCCAAAAAAAATATATAAAAAAACATTTTTTTTCACCGTTTTTGTCCGATTTATATTCTTCCTCATATTTGCGATAAATAAAATTGCAATCGGCGTTTATTGATTGGTTTGCGCAAAAGTGGTCGCGTTTACGGATGATGAGAATTCATTTTTGGGGTTTTTATTTTTTTTAATTTTTTACTAGTAATGGCGGCGATCTGCGATTTTTAGCGGTACTGCGATATTTCAGCGGACATGTCGGAACATTTTGACACTTTTTTGGGACCATTGGCATTTATACAGCGATCAGTGCTATAAAAATGCACTGATTACTGTGTAAATGCCATTGGCAGTGAAGGGGTTAACCTGCAGGGGGCGCGCTAAGGGTTAAGTATGTTCCCTGGGCGTGTTCTAACTGTGGGGGGGCTTGCCTAGCTGGGGAAGGGAAGTGGTCACAGCCTTCACGTACAGGAAGGCTGTGATCACAGCCCTTCCCCCTCACACAGAGCGGAGGTCCGTGTTTACTTACACGGACCTCCGCTCCTTCACTCCGGGGGGGGGCATCGCGGGTGGCCGGCGGCAATCGAAGCCGCCGCACCCGCTCCCTGGCCCCCCCCGAACACAGTGAGCGTGCGCGCGCGCCTCCGGCGGCGCGCGCTCACAGTGGCTCTGTATCGCGCCCGCCGTCGTATGACGGCGTTTTGCGTTACAGAGCCACTTTGTCGCCGTCAATTGCCGATCAGCGGTCGGCAAGCGGATAATATCTAAGAAGCCAACCTTACACCTACAGTACATAGGCTTAGTGATGTAGGCTCCATAAACACAGTTTGATGAATTTGACACGGAGGAACCTTAGACCCCATACACACTATCCAACTTTTGTTTCCTTCAGATTTACCAAAACCATGTAGTGCAAGGGCCTGCCTGATTACATACAAATTGAAACTCCTAAACATTGACCTCATATTATATGGTTTTGGTAAATCTGAAGGAAAAAATCTAAAGAAAATTGGATAGTGTGTATCCAACTTAAGTGACCCACACAGAACCCTAACTTCAACTCTACTGAACATCTTTACAATTAACTAGAACACTGATTATGAGTCAAGTCTTCTCATACAACATCTGTAAGCCTATAAAGGTGTAAGGTCAGGTGTGTGCAAACTTTTTTTGCCATATGATATCTAAGAAACCAGCCTTAAATCTAGATAGACTTATTTATGTAGGCTCCATAAAGGCAGTTTGATGAGTTTGATGTAGAGCAACCTTATTGGCCTACACAGAAGCCTGACTTCAACCCTACTGAACATCTTTGCAATTAACTAGAACACTGACTACGAGTCAAGTCGTCTCATCCAATATCAGTGAGGTTTAAAGGTGTAAGGCCAGGTGTGTGTGAACTTTTTGCCATATAATATCTAAGAAGCCAGCCTTATACCTAGATAGGCTTATTGATGTAAGTACCACAAAGGCAGTTTGATGAGTTTGATGTAGAGGAAACGTATTGACCTACACAGAAGCCTGACTTCAACCCAACTGAACATCTTTGCAATTAACTAGAACACTGACTATGAGTCAAGTCTTCTAATCCAACATCAATAAGGCTATAAAAGTATAAGGTCAGGTGTGCGCAAACTTTTTGCCATATAATATCTAAGAAGGTAGCCTTACGCATACATAGGCTTATTGATGAAAGCTATATAAAGGCAGTTTGATGAATTTGATTTGAAGGAACCTTATTGACCTACACAGAAAACGGACTTCAGCCCTACTGAACATCTTTGCAATTAACTAGAGCACTGACTATGGGTCAAATCTTCTCATCCAACATCAGTAAGCCTATAAAGGTGTAAGGTCATGTGTGTTTGAACTTTTTGCCATGTAATATCAATGAAGTCAGCCTCACACGTAGATAGGCTTAGTGGTGTTGGCTCCATAAAGACAGTTTGATGAGTTTGATGTGGAGGAACCTTAGTGGCCTGTAGTGTTGAGCGAACCCGAACTGTAACGTTCAGGTCCGTACCGAACTTTCGGGTGTCCGTGTACCGAACCCTTGAGGAAAAAGCCTGGGTTCGGGTTCTGGGTTCTGGTATTTTATCATGCATGTTGAATAGCTGAAGGGCAGCCAATCAACAAGCGTTTAACTGGTTTTCCCTAGAAGCCATCACAGCCATGCCTACTAATGGCATGGCTGTGATTGGCCAGTGCATCATGTGACCCAGCCTCTATATGAGGCTGGAGTCACAGTGCTGCATGTCACATGCTCTCAGGTTAGTGTAGGGAGAGGATGCTGCCGGCGCTGTGAGGGACAGATTGCAGTGATAATAACTAGGTAGAGATTACTACTACTGCTTTGAGGGACAGATTGCAGATCTAATAACATCTCATCCTGCATTACAGAACGTTCTGATTACAGAACGATCTCTCATCCTGCATTACAGAACAATCTGATTACAGAACAACCTCTCATCCTGCATTACAGAACGATCTGATTACAGAACGATCTGATACTGGACTAGGTAGAGATTACTACTGCTTTGAGGGACAGATTGCAGATCTAATAACATCTCCCATTTTTCTTCCTTTTGCAGCCCTCTAGCACTTTCCATGACTTTTTTACAGCCATTTTTGTGCCAAAAAGTTCGGGTCCCCATTGACTTCAATGAGGTTCGGGGTCCGGGGTCAAGTTCGGGTAACGTTCGGTACCGAACCCGAACGTTTCCGCGAAGTTCGGCCGAACCCGCCGAACCCAAACATCCAGGTGTTCGCTCAACTCTAGTGGCCTGCACAGAACCCTGACTTCAACACTACTGAACATTTTTGCAGTTACCCAGAGCACCAATTAAGAGTCAAGTCTTCTTATCCAGCATAAGTAAACCTATAAAGGTTTAAAGTCAGTAGTGTGCAAAGACTCTTGGCCATATAATATCTAAGAAGCCAGCAGGTGACTCAGTCCATCTAACTCTACCTACAGCTAAGATGTTTGGGTGAGACAATCCTTTATTTGTACTATTGATTGTCTGACATAAGATAGAGAGTGCAGTTTTACTTGGAAAAATAGCGTCTGCTCACCTTTTTCACCACTAGCAAGCCTGTTATTGTACATTTTGTACAGAACGTCTCCCCTAATGCTGTCTAGCTCTGACACCAGCGTTGGCTGCTAATTATAAGATTTGAAATTCCTCTGCCGTTTTTGCACTTCCTAGGTCTGGCTGACCTCAGCTCTGGCGGAGACCTCCCGCCGCAGACAAGGGGTTAAGGATCACACGGGAACATGAAATCAATTGAAAGAGTTTTCTGTAGCGATTTGAAGGTCGTGGAAACTTGTCAGGTTTTTATTTAAAACACATAAAGATTGGGCAAGTTCTACAGAAGCAGGGCAGGGCGACTGACAGCCTGTCATATCACGTAGATGTCAGATTAATAGCCAGAAAAGCTTTTCCTTTTGACCGGGTCAGAGAATGGAAATACTCAGCAAACATACAACAGAATTTACAAATCACTCTTCTGCTTTAACTTTCGTGTCAGACAAGGTTAAAGCCAAACTCCAGGGAAACGGCTAAATACACAGATAAATTACAAAAAAATGGGAGCTGTTTGACCTGCCATAGAATGTGCATTCATCCATCCAGTTCTGAAATTTACATAGCACAGCCCTGTTTGGCGGGAGAGGGGGCCTTGTCTTTTTTGCTGCAGTTTCACTTTCACTTACAGGTCTCCTCCCTAGCCCTCAATGTGACTTCACAGTGAAAGTAGATGAAGCAAAATATTTACATAGTTACATAGTAGGTAAGGTTGAATAAAGACCACGGTCCATCCAGTTCAACCTGTGTAGGTGCACTTGTGTCAGTGTCTATAATTATTTCCCATATCCCTGTATGTTATGTTCTTTAAGATGCACATTGAAGAGTCTCTTAAAAATATCAATACTTCCCACAGCCACCACCAATTGTGGAAGAGAGTTCCACATCCTTATTGCCCTGATAGTAAAAAAAAACCCTACGCAGCTTAAAGCGGAGTTCCACCCTGTTAAAAGTCAGCAGCTACAAAAAAGTGTACCTGCTGACTTTTAACAATCGGACACCCACCTGTCCCAGGCTCCTGCGATGTGGTCGACCGAGGGCTCGCTCTTCTCCCCCTCTCCTCGGCGGCGACGGTATCACAAGTGTGGGCACCCGGCTTTGGCTTCAAAACCGGGCGCACTGCGCATGTGCGAGTCCTGCTTCGCCTTGTGAATGTGCGGCGCATCTTCTGGGACCTGTGACGTGTCCCAGAACATCGCCGAGAGGGGGTGGTGAACTTCCTTCCAGAGCCGCGGCTCTAGAAAAGGAAGTGGACCTGGGACCCAGTGAAAAACAGGGTCCCTGGCCCCCCCCCCCCCAAAAAAATTACATGCCAATTGTGCCTTTAATTGTCATACCGACATGTTAATATATATATTAATAATATATGCGCATAATATATGCACTTCAAGGACAATAAACCCCCTCTTCATCAGGGTTATAAAACAGACATAGCGCTTAATAAATAAACTAAAACAAAAATTAAAGTGCATTGTTCACTGTGATTTATGTCTGTTTCTTTCATGGACTGTTACATATATACAGTGCCTTAAAAAAGTATTCATACCCCTTGACATTTTCTACGTTTTCTCATGTTACCACCAAAAAGTAAATGTATTTTATTGGGATTTTATGTGATAGACCAACACAAAGTGGCACATAATTGTGAAGTGGAAGGAAAATGATAAATGGTTCTCACATTTTTTACAAATAAATATATGAAAAGCGTGGCATGCATTTTGTATTCAGCCCCCTTTACTCTGATACCCCTAACTAAAATCTAGTGAAACCAATTGCCTTGAGTGAGTCCACCTGTGTGTTATTTAGTCTCAGTATAAATACAGCTGTTCTGTGAAGCCCTCGGAGGTTTGTTAGAGAACCTTAGTGAACAAACAGCATCAAGAAGGCCAAGGAACACACCAGACAGGTCAGGGATAAAGTTGTGGAGAAGTATAAAGCAGGGTTAGGTTATAAACAAATATCCCAAGCTTTGAACATCTCACAGAGCGCTGTTCAATCCATCATCCGGAAATGGAAAGATTATGGCACAACTACAAACCTACCAAGACATGGCCGTCCACCTAAATGGACAAACCGGGAAAGGAGAGCATTAATCAGAGAAGCAGCCAAGAGGTCCATGGTAACGCTGGAGGAGGTGCAAAGATCCACAGCTCAGGTGGGAGAATTTGTCCACAGGACAACTATTAGTCGTGCTCTCCACAAATCTGGCCTTTATGGAAGAATGGCAAGAAGAAAGCCATTGTTGAAAGAAAGCCCCAGGAAGTCCCATTTGTAGTTTGTGGGGGACACAGCAAACATGTGGAAGAAGGTGCTCTGGTCAGATGAGACCGAAATTGAACTTTTTGGCCTAAAAGCAAAATGCTATGTGTGGCAGAAAACTAACACTGTACATCACCCTGAACACCCCATCCCCACCGTGAAACATGGTGGTGGTAGCATCATGATGTGGGGATGCTTTTCTTCAGCAGGGACAGGGAAGCTGGTCAGAGTTGATGGGAAGATGGATGGAGGCAAATACAGGGCAATCTTGGAAGAAAACCTGTTAGAGTCTGAAAAGATTGAGGCCTGGGTAAAGGTTCACCTTCCAGCAGGACGATGACCCTAAACATACAGCCAGAGCTACAATGGAATGGTTTAGATCAAAGCATATTCATGTGTTAGAATGGCCCAGTCACAGTCCAGACCTAAATCCAATTGAGAATCTGTGGCAAGACTTGAAAATTGCTGTTCACAGACGCTCTCCATCCAATCTGACAGAGCTTGAGATATTCTGCAAAGAAGAATGGGCAAAAATGTCCTCTCTAGATGGGCAAAGCTGATAGAGACCCCCAAAAAGACTTGCAGCTGTAATTGCAGAGAAAGGCGGTTCTACAAAGTATTGAGTGCTATAAAAATGTACCCCACACTTTTCACATATTTATTTGTAAAAATGTTGAAAACCATTTATCATTTTCCTTCCACTTTACAACTATGTGCCACTTTGTGTTGGTTTATCACATAAATCCTAATAAAATACATTTACGTTTTTGGTTGTAACATGACAATATGTGGAGCATTTCAAGGGGTATGAATACTTATTCAAGGCATTGTGTGTGTGTATATATATATATATTCTTTTTTTTTTTTTTATTCACTTGCAATGTGGCTCTTAATTTGCTTAAAAATGTGACTACTCCAGGAAGAGTCAATTCCCTAGCGCAGTTCCTTCCTTCTTCGCATAGCCCACTCCTCTTCTGGGAGTGTCTAATTACTGTTTGTGCTGATACAGCTCCCTCCCCCCTCCCCTACCTTCCATACATAACTTTTTTTTGGCTGTTGAATAAGGAGTAAATGGGGATACTGTAGATCAGGGTTTCTCAGCCAGAGTTCCGTGGAATTCTGGGGTTCCTCAAGAGGTTGCTAGGGGTTCCTTGAGCAGTGGCAGATTTGTCTCCCATCTACAATGACCCCTAATGTAAGGGGGTACTTTTCCACTGATATACAATTTAAGGCAGCCTTTCTTTAACAGAGTTCCAAGGAACTACAGGGTTCCTCCAGAGAATGCTAGGTAGGAGTTCCTTGAGATGTGGTTCCTTAAACCCACACCTGATGGTGCTTGCATGGTTCTGGCAACAATGCCAGCAATGCCACTTGGCAGAGCCAATGGCATGGGAAAAGTGGAGCTGTTCCTCTCATTTGTTAGTTAAGCAACCTCTGGCACTGATGATTATGAGCATTCGTCACACTGTCCACCAATGTAAGGATTATTCTTCCCAATGACCACCAATGTAAGGAATATTCTTCCCAATGACCACCAATATGAGGAGCATTCTTCACACTGACCACCAATATGAGGAGCATTCTTCCCAATGACCACCAATGTAAGGAGCATTCTTCCCACTGACCACCAATATGAGGAGCATTCTTCACACTGACCACCAATATGAGGAGCATTCTTCCCACTGGCCACCTATGTAAGGATCATCCTTTCCACTGAGCCCCAGTGTAAGGGGAATACCGTTTATTAACCACCAACATGGTTTGGCTTACGTATCACATCCCTGTGACTTGAATATTATTGCAAATGTTCCTCCATGGTAAATATTGAGAAAGGTTGCTATAGAATGTCACTTAAATGACACCTCTAAATCTGCTGGGATTTCTGACACCACATCCAAGATGGCGGCACCCAACAGTGGTCTCACGACTTTTGAATCTGCGCACAAGGGAGAATTTTCTAGGTAAATAACACCTAAACTAAGATAAATGCACTTATAAGTTTATGGAAATATTATTGCTTAACCACTTCCTGCCCAGGGTTACTCTGCCGCAAGGGTGTCATATGATGTCCTCCTGTGATCGTGCTGCCTGCGCGCCCCCTGTGGATTCACAGATTGGAGTAAAAGGCCAGCCACCATGTGATCAGCTGTGTCCAATGACAGCTGATCATGATATAAATACAAGCCGGTTATCGGCATTCCTTGTGCTGACAGCGAGAGAAGAGAGCCAATAACCGGCATGTGTTAAAGGGACAGCTACACTAATAATCAGGGTGCTGACTATCAGTGCAGACCCAATAGGGCCCGCCAGTGCTGCCAATCAGTGCCCATCAGTGCCTCCTCTTCAGTGTCACCTATCAGTGCTGCCTATCAGTGCCCATCAGTGCCGTTTACCAGTGCCCATCAGTGCACCTATCAGTGCCCATCAGTGCCACCTATCGGTGCCCTTCAGTGCCGCCTACTAGTGCCCATCAGTACCACCTATCAGTTCCTCCTCATCAGTGCTCACCAGTGCCGCCTCATAAGTGCCCCCTATCAGGTCCCATCAGTGCCAACTCATCAGTGCACATCACCGCAGCCTATCAGTGCCCATCAATGCAGCCTCATCACTGCACATCAGTGAAGGAGAAAAATTACTTGTTTGCAAAATCTTATAACAAACTATGGAAAATGTTTTTTCTTTTTTTCAGCATTTTCTGTATTTTTTACGTTTGTTTAGCAAAACAGAAAAAATCCCAGTGGTGATAAAATACCACCAAAAGAAAGCTCTATTTGTGTAAAAAAAATGATAACAATTTCATATGGGTACAGTGTAGCATGACCGCGCAATTGTCAGTGAGACAGAGCTGAAAGCTGGAAATTAGCCTGGGCAGGAAGGTGGAAAAAGTGCCCAGTAGGCAAGCGGTTAAATGAACAATCTGGTGACAGGGTCTCTTTTAAAAAAAGTCAGATCCCTTTTTCTGAGCAATCTGTCTATTGTGTGTCCCATGGTATGGACAATGAGACGCTGAATGAACTGCCTGCATTATCTGGTGAGCGGTCTACACCGAGCCTCATCACTTCTACGCTGACCTACGGGCAGATGTTTTTGACTCATTACAGAGGCTCTTGTAATGTGCGTTCCCCGCAGGTGCCTGTAGAACATTGTGTTTAGTCTGTAGAACTCTTCTTTCATTAAGAGCAACCTCCCGGAATTCCATTGCGAGATTAATTGAATACGCAAACGGGAGTCCGGCACAATGCATCAGCAACAATAATTACACAAGAGAGGGACTGCGAAAACAGAAAATATATATTATAAATGGATTGCTTGTGGCTTAAAGGCACGCTGGTAAGAAAACATATGAAAATGTATCAAAGTTTAATATGCACTGTATTACTAATCTGAACTCCAGGCAAATGGCTAAATACACAGGTGAAATACACCTAGGTGAGCTGTGTAAACTGTCTAAGGCAGTGGTTCTCAACTCCGGTCCTCGGGACCCACTAACAGGCCAGGTTTGCAGGATAACTGAAATACATCACAGGTGATCTCATTTGCTGCTCAGTGATTGCAGTATTCGAGTCTGCTTTTCCCCAGGTAATACTTAAAATCTGGCCTGTTAGTGGGTCCCGAGGACCGGAGTTGAGAACCACTGGCCTAAGGGTTCTTCATTTTTTCCAGCCACTTATGTGATTCATGGACCTCTGCCAGACAGCACTGCCAGGTGTATGGCACCACATTTTCTGCTGGAAGGCCATATATTAAGCAATTTTTTTTCTTCGACCACCATTTGAAGAAAAGAAAATTGCTTGATTCCCTCATCAACACAGTCAGTGTTGATGGGAGAATGCCTTCCGCTGTGGCCATACAGGGTGCAGGGGTGCCGTTCCGTAATTCATGCGCCCGGCCCCTAATCTACATGCAGGGTGCCAGACGCATGGATTCCAATGGGGTTTTTTTTTTTAGAAGCATGTCATTAGAATCGGAGGCTCTAATAGGCTTCAAAAAAGGGTAGGCTTCCTGATTTTTCCTCCCAGCCAATCAGAAAGCCAATCCTAAGACCCGATTGGCCAGGGAGTCTTCTTGTTTAGCCGGGGGGAGAAGCAACGGCCCAGCTCTTCCTTCCCCTTGCCTCCTAAGGTCAGTCCATCTAACGGTGGGGGGGGGTTCGCTTGTGGCGATCGCCATCTTCCCATCCACCATCCATCTCCCATGGGGGGAGCTTACAGCGACCAGCACCTACCCATCCATCTGCCCACAGAGAGGGGTGGCTGGCGTTTCATTAACCACTTGCTTACTTGGAACTTAAACCCCCTTTCTGCCCAGGCCATTTTTCATCTTTCATCGCTGTCACGCTTTGAATGAGAATTGCGTGGTCATGCAACACTGTACCCATATTACATTTTTATCATTTTTTCACACAAATAGAGCTTTAATCGCTGCCGGGTTTTTCATTTTTTGCTAAATAAACGAAAAAGACAATATTTGAAGAAAAAAAAAAACAGTTTTATAGTTTCTTATAAAATTTTGCAAACAGGCAATTTTTCTCCTTGACTGATGTGTGCTGATGAGGCTGCACTGGTGGGCACTGATAGGTGGCACTGATGCTTTGCATGCTTGGGTTATGCACATTATTGCTGATCTTTCAATGCACTATGCTTGTTTTGCCTGATCTAACACATCCCAATTTTCATTTTACAATCTTTAAAAAAAATGCTTACAAGTGACTTCCTTCCACCTAATCCATTATAGTTGATTGTAAACTAATCAGCATCATGCCTGCTCACTGAATATTTGGCTTAAGATGGGAACAAGGTTTTTGGCTAATGAAATCTGATTATTGCAAGTTAAGCTGTGTATTGGCACAGAGCGGACGGGCCATGGATTTTCCTGTCTTTGGTTTCTGCTTATGTGGAAATTTTGAAGCCGTCAAAACCATAAAAAAAAGAAAAACGAATTCAGTTCTTTGCAATGCAAAAGCAGCTAACTTGCAAATCTCAAACCTGACACCCCACTAATGAACTGATTCATTAAAACTGGTGGTAAGAAAATGAGAGTAAGGCTTAGATTACACTTGTGACTGGGGTGCGGTAAAGATAAACAGTTGAGCCCATAGGTGTAGGCCTATTGCATTAGGGTGTGCGCCCCAAAGCTAAGGCGAATGGTGGGTGTGGCCAAATTGCATTTACAGTGGTAGGGGCTTAAAGGGATGTGATTCAATTTAAGAAAGCCTTCCTGTGCCCATAAAATATGCTTTTGGTCTTCCCTCCCCCCAGTAGGGTGCTTTCACACTGATGCCGTGCAGTTCCCTCTGGGATTCAGCCTGGATTTTAATTCAAATCTCAGGATAGTCCTGCCCAATCCATAGGCAGTTGGGAGGTAAGCCCCATGGGGTGTGTAGCACCCTCTAGTGCTAGAAATGTATATAGTTTTGTTTTTTGTTGTTGTTTAAGTGTAGATGCATTTTTGCAGGCTTTGCTGGCGGCTAAGCTTGTCTGTGTTTTTCCTGGGTTGGACAGAGAAGCAGTGAGAGCTGGGTGACTCACAGGCAGCATCACTGAGACATCCCCCCTATTCCTAGAATGTTCTGGGACCCTCTAGAAAGATGGGAGGGGAAGTAAGGTGAAGCTGCCTTGAGTATTCTGAGGGCCCTGACCAATCCCCAACTTGCTGGGGAGGAGAGTTTGGGTAGAAGCTGGAGATGGAGTGTTAGGCTGTCGTGGCCTTTGAGGGAGCTCCCCAGTCTGCGGGGAGGCACTGGGAGTAAGGAGGGCAGTGGGAGAACACTGCTGGGCAAGTCTCCAGGAGGAACAGGAACAGCCAAGTGGGCTGGTGAGCGACACACAGCCAGGAGGGCTGGGAGGCACACCTAAGAGGACTGGGATGGAGCAGTCTGGGATGGGTGCAAGACCAGTCAGGAGGACTGTGGTGGCACGAGCAGTGGAAAGAGGCAGCTGAAGCCAGGATGACTGACAGTGCCTGAAGAGGTGATACTTGGAGCAGTAGCCACAAGTAGGACAGCTAGCACTATGAACTACCAAATTTTTTGCTACACCATAGGGGCCCACACTCTGTGCAGCGCACTCTCAGCATAAGTACCGCGGCAGATATATGTGGAACCATGGATAAAGACCAAAGAGGTAGCTTGAAGCTTGTGGGCCCCAATGCAAAGGTTGACATGGCCCCCCCCCCACTACCACCCACTACTTCCACCATGCGTGCAGATACACCCACCACACGCCAAGATACTCAAAGTGGATTAAGAGTTTTGAGTTCCCAGTGTTCCTCCTTACATCAGAGGACAGAGATCACTGCTAGAGAATCAGAGGACAGGGAGCACCGCTGGAGAATCCGAGGACAGGTACCCCCCCCCCCCCCCCAACTACACAGGGCTGAAATCACATTGCTTTACACATAGTCTGTCCGCCTTCACAGGGTAGATCTGGCTTTTATGTTGCCATTCTGACCTGTGAAATTCCCTGGTCAGAACGGCAGTGTAGTTACAGTAAGCAAATACACCCTGTGCAGATCATGGGTGACTGGCTGTGTTGTAAAGGAATGTGATTTCAGCCCTGCAGAGGAGGAGCAGTATAAAGTGCTGTAATGGAAAAGGAGCTCAGCAGCTAGGCATAGCATCCAGGGCGAAGGGGGGGGGGGTTCAGGAGGCTTTAAGGGTGGGGGGGCAAAGCCATGTGACGCAAAATCTGGAGCCTTCAGCCCCTCAGGTGCCCCTCAGGAGGTGTTAAGGGACTTTTTTTTTTTAGCAATTTCTGATGTTTTTCAGTGTTGGCAGGCATTGGGGGAAGGTCATCTCCCAGAGGTGTGTGTCTCTTCCCCATTGTCAGGGAAGTAGGATAAGCGGACATTCCCGGGTTGGGGGGGGGGGGTACAGAGAATCCCAGCTGGTGACTAGGAGACACTGAGTGGTGTCTTACCTCACCAGTGACATCAGTCCCATTGTGGCTACAGGATGGCACTCTCCTCCTCTTGCCTCACTGAGCTCAGTTACCATTCCATGTTGCCAACACACAGCACAGATGCTTGCCCCATACTGGGCTGTTCTCACCCTGTGCTCCTCTCCATTCGGGAAATGGCTCTCAGCTTCCCCCCAGCCAATGAGAACAGAGGGGGTGTGGACTGTGGAAGGCAAAGTTAAAGCCCAGTACTGGAGCGTGGCTGTGGGGCCCTAGGGCAGATCGGAGCTGGACTTTGTGGAGGATATGGTAATATGACATGGAGGCTGCAGGGGCCCCCTCGAGCTATGGGCAGGGTTGCGATTGTGACCCCTGCAACCCCTTATGCTACGCCCATGATAAAGACCCACTTCTGTGAGTCTGTATATATGCATACACACATCGGGAAGGGGTTAATACAGATCTGCTTTTTTGTAGCTCCTGATGATATTTTGAGTGAGCTTTTTGCCACAAGAAAAAATACTGAATACCCTATAATTCTCAGCGGTGAGCATTCTACCATCCAATGTTCAAGTAGATTGAGATTTCTTCCCACATGAAGATTTTATTGACTCTTGTTTCTTTATAAAGTTGTATTTTTCATTTTACAATGTATATCTGCCATGTGAGACGGATTGGCTTATAGAAGTCCTGACTTTCCATGACAAAGAGCATATTTCAAACACAATAAAATACCAAGTTTTTTTGTAAGACGGAGAATAAAATGATTGCAATGTGCAGTTTGTAGAGATACACTTTGTTTGATAGCATGAGTTCACAATGCAACTCTACATAGTGAGATGGTGCGATGGAATAAATCTTTACAAAGGTGAAATAGTCATACATTTCACAGGAAGAATGTGCTAGATGCTCCCAGCATTGTTCTTGTCTTGGCAGGGAAAAATTCAAGGTGTTTAAAAGATTCTTACTACAATTAAGGAAATGAAACAAATATTTTCGTCAAGATAGAAGTTAGGTGTCATTCCCTCCTACCCAACCAGCTACCATTTCAGTCTGCCCTTACCCACCAGGGTTCCTCTTCCAGGATTGAAGGCTGGTGATTGACCATTGCAGTTTGAGCCCACTGATGACCAGTCTTGTTGCTCCCCTTCGTCTTGACATCATCTGGTTGCCACCAAAATCTTGAGGAACCTGTAAAGACCCCCACCAATAAACAGTGTCCCACCAATGAAAAGTATCCATATCATCAGAAAACAACCTTTTTGTTCTGCAGTCCAGAATAAACCTGCAGGACCAAAGATGTCATATGACCACGGATTTAAGTAAGTATTTGGGTCATTTCGTTATTTTTTTTTAATTACTGGGGGGCTGTTTTTCTGTAGGAACACAGGAGAATGCAGTTCTAGCACCTCCCGCACTGAATGTATGTAATGCCAAGGGGTGCTGAGGTGTGCTGGAGAGTCTATTAATGCTGGCTGCTGGGGGATCTATTGTTGCTGGAGGGGATCTATTTTTGCATGGTGGTCTATTGTTGCTGGAGAAGTCTATTGTTGCAGGTGGTGGATCTATTGTTATTTGGGGATCATTTGTTGATGGAAAAGTTCTACAGTTGAGAGAGGGAGTTTATTGTTGCTAGCTGCTGGTGTCTTTTGCTGCTGCTAGGGTGGTATTTTGTTGTGGGGTCCATTATTGTTGGGGGGTCTGTTTGTTGGTGAATCTATTGTTCCTGGGGGGGGGGGGGTCTATT
>BLSH010240949.1:363188-373474 GCA_018402905.1 Glandirana rugosa
ACAAGATATGTGCCATGTCTACGCGGTGAAATGTTGGGGAGTCTGCCTGTAAAGTGGCGCATCTGTACCGTGTATAGAACATGCTGCCGCAAAAATGACATTTCTAAAGAAATAAAAATGAGTCAAATTACTTTAAAATGCAGCCTAGCAGGCCAGGAAAGTGGGGAAGGGGGTATTGAGCGCCTTTCCCCCTCCTGAACCGTATTAGGCCACATGCCCTTAACATGGGGGGGTAGGTGCTTTGGGGTGGGGGCTCTGGGGACAAGAGCCTCTTCCCGACAACCCTGGGCGGTGGTTGTGGGGGCTTATTGTAATCTGGAAGATCCCCCAGATCCAGCCCCCCCCCCAAAGTGAATGAATATGGGATACATTGTACATTTTTCTCGCTCATTCACCAAAAAAAACTGTCAAAAATAAATAAAAACACTAGACAAGTTTTTGACAAGTCCTTTATTAAAAAAAGTGTAAAAAAATAAAAAAGTCCCCCGATGTAGATCCATCGTCAATCACGATGCCTGCCGCACCGCCAGACTCAAAAAAAAGAAAAATACTCCACGCTCGTTGACGACTGACTGCTGAATGCCTCCTCCACCATGTGACAGCTCTTAAATGGGTAAGGGGCGGGGCGGGGGTCAGATGGTAATGTCACCTGGTGGCCCTGCCCACTTATGACATCACTGACCCAGAATGCACCAGTCGGTGATGTCACAAAGGGATGGGGCCACTTGTCTAGTGTTTTTATTTATTTTTTACAGTCTTTTTGGTGCATGAGTAGGGGTACAATTTACCCCATGCTCATTCACATGGGGCGGGATTTGCATAACCCTGCTCTGCAAAATCCCTAGCTGAATTGGGGACATGGACAGAAGAGGGCCGTAGAGAACGTCAGGATCAGGCAGTTTTTTTTTGCAGAATACAGAAAAGAAATCTCCTAGTGAATGAGTAAGAACAGCATGTAATACACCATTTATTGATAGTTTTTTATGATGTGGGTTTAGTGACGCTTTAAATGTTATTAAAAATTACCTTTCCTTTTCAATCTGCAGTGCTGTAATTTTCTATAAGATGCAATATGGCAACCTGGGGGCATTCAGTACACAGATGGTGTGTAGAGTGACCCCCCTCCTCCACCCCCAGATATGTAATTTCCCACTTGCGTGATTGCAGGGGCGTTGCTAGGGGGTGGCTATTGGGGCTACAGCCCCGAGTCTGGGGCCTATAGCCCCGAGTCTCTTACTGGGTGGGTGCAGTTCTGCAATTTGCCGGTATGTCTCAGTCCGGAATGCAGGAGGCAGGTGTAGACTGAGCCGTGGTAGCACGGGTTCCGGCTTGGCCCTCGCCTCCACCTGATGTATGGGGAGGTTCTCTGGGGTCCCTGATGTAAGGTGGGGCTATCTGTGGACCCTGATGCAAGGAAGAGGCTCTCTGTGAACCCTGATGTAAGGAAGGGGCTCTCTGGGCACTCTGATGTAAAGAAGGGGCTCTCTGGAGACCCTGATGTAAGGAAGGGGCTCTCTGGGGACCCTGATGTAAGGAAGGGGCTCTCTGGAGACCCTGATGTAAGGGGGATCTGCAGAAATGTAACGATGTTTATATATATATATGTGTGTATGTCCGCTCAAGCATATGACTCTACTTTGCTGCTATGGGCTCTAGCCCCAGATCTTTTGTAGACCTAGCAATGCCCCTGCGTGATTGGCTCACTGATTTTCCCAGAAGTCTGCATGAAGGTAAAAATCGAATTATTGTCACCCCTTGCAATAGAAATATCATTTGTGATGAGATATGGGTTCATTAGCCCTAAAGGGATTCAGACACTGCACCTCTTCCCATCAGAACACTAGTCAGATTTTGGGCATCCCCTGCAAGACAAATGTCATTTTTGGTGAGATACTACCAAAGAGAAATCACGTGTAAAGGGGTGCAGCCCCTGCCACTTTCCTCATTAGAACCCTGCAAGTGCAGCAGCTGATTAATAATTATAAAATCACTCCTGTTTACATACACAATCAAACAGCAATGTCTTCAGAATAACGGTGAGGAATCTGAAACAAAGTTTGTTAAAATCTTTGCAATGTACATAGATCACCCAGAGGGGAATGTGCTTTTCTCATCAAAAGTAGAGTTACTCTTTAGGCTTTAGGATGGATGTATATAAGGCAGTATTTTTCTTGCAACATCCATTTTTATATCTCCTTTCATATATCCCAACAGCCATGACTTTTGCTCCTGGTCCCAGCTCACTGAATAGCTCTGTCACCATACATTTTCCCTGTGCACAGGAAGCAGAGAATGCAGCATTTTTATACAGCAGCTTCTGGATCAGCTTACTGAACATGATTTCTCTACCATATGCTGCAGTGTATTAATAGAGCCAGCTCCTGAACCTCCCACGTGTGGTCTTGGGCCCGATTCCATTTACATATTGTACTCTTATACCCAGCTCTGAAATTCCTGCCATAGGGGAGAACAATACTTCATAGGCGGATGGCATTCTTGGTGTATAGAGCATTGTGATCAGAATGACTAAAACTTATCCTTGTGCCGGTGAGTCACCCTGAGTCAACGGCGTGTCATTTTGAAGAGGGGTAAATTAAAGGAGAACACCGGGGAAAGCCATGAATGCCAGAATACCTATCAAAACGCACATTATGTCTGCTGTGTGCGCATCTGCTATTCCACTTTAGCCGTAGCTACATGTGAAGGATGAATATTGCATACCGTATATCCATCCAGAGACATTAAAGGAAGTGAATGGAAGGGAATTAAAGCAAATCTGTATTTAAAATCTAAAGTTTGGTGGTCTAATGGAGATTTGTCATCGCATTTATCATTTATATAAATATAACCATACAAAGTACAATTTTAGCAATTCACTAAGCTACAATACCAGGCACTTACCCCCCTTCCCGCCCAGCCCAATTTTCAGCTTTCAGGCGGTGATCTGCGTTGTTTAGCAGGACTGCGGACAAATCTGACCCCAAATGACACTTTTTGGAGACCAGCGACATTACATTGATCAGTGCTATAAAAATGCAGTGATCAATATACAGGGTGGGCCATTTATATGGATACACCTTGATAAAATGGGAATGGTTGGTGATATTAACTTCCTGTTTGTGGCACATTAGTATATGTGAGGGGGGGAACTTTTCAAGATGGGTGGTGACCATGGCGGCCATTTTGAAGTCGGCCATTTTGAATCCAACTTTTGTTTTTTCAATAGGAAGAGGGTCATGTGACACATCAAACTTATTGGGAATTTCACAAGAAAAACAATGGTGTGCTTGGTTTTAACGTAACTTTATTCTTTCATGAGTTATTTACAAGTTTCTGACCACTTATAAAATGTGTTCAATGTGCTACCCATTGTGTTGGATTGTCAATGCAACCCTCTTCTCCCACTCTTCACACACTGATAGCAACACCACAGGGGAAATGCTAGCACAGGCTTCCAGTATCCGTAGTTTCAGGTGCTGCACATCCCGTATCTTCACAGCATAGACAATTGCCTTCAGATGACCCCAAAGATAAAAGTCTAAGGGGGTCAGATCGGGAGACCTTGGGGGCCATTCAACTGGCCCACGACGACCAATCCACTTTCCAGGAAACTGTTCATCTAGGAATGCTCGGACCTGACACCCATAATGTGGTGGTGCACCATCTTGCTGGAACTATGATGTTGGTGATAGGGAATTGCTGGCCCTCAAGTCAGCTTTGGAGGAATGGCGGTACCTCCTGGAAGGAGCATCTCACCCGGTATTGGTTTTTACTGACCATAAAAACCATAAAAAACCATATGCTGTGAAGATACGAGATGTGCAGCACCTGAAACTACGGATACTGGAAGCCTGTGCTAGCATTTCTCCTGCGGTGTTGCTATCAGTGTGTGAAGAGTGGGAGAAGAGGGTTGCATTGACAATCCAACACAATGGGCAGCACATTGAACGCATTTTATAAGTGGTCAGAAACTTGTAAATAACTCATGAAAGAATAAAGTTACATTAAAACCAAGCACACCATTGTTTTTCTTGTGAAATTTCCAATAAGTTTGATGTGTCACATGACCCTCTTCCTCTTGAAAAAACAAAAGTTGGATTCAAAATGGCCGACTTCAAAATGGCCACCATGGTCACCACCCATCTTGAAAAGTTTCCCCCCTCACATATACTAATCTGCCACAAACAGGAAGTTAATATCACCAACCATTCCCATTTTATTAAGGTGTATCCATATAAATGGCCCACCCTGTATAAATGACACTGGCGGGGAAGGGGTTAAACACTAGGGGGCAATCAAGGGGTTAACCGTGTTCCCTGGGTGTGTTCTAACTGTAGGGGGGATGGGCAGGCAGGGATATGACAAAGATCACTGCTCCCGATGACTGGGAGCAGCAGATCCCTGCCATGTCATCTGTCAGAACGGGGATCCGACTTGTTTCCATAGGCAGATCCCTGTTCTGCCTCAGTACAAGGCGATCGCGGGTCACCAGCGGACATCGAGTCTGTGGGACCTGCGGGAACACTCCCGCAGCACGCAGTGTGCATGCTCACAATAGCTTATGCACGGAATGCCGTACAGCTACAGCGATTGGTGCAGGAGAGTCGGCCTTCCACCGTATATTGACGGTGGCTGGTCAACAAGTGGTTAAAGAGAACTTGTCACTGAAATTGCATCGCATCCCATATAGCAAGTAATTGTGCTGCAAATTTGAAAATGACTTGCTAAGCTCTTGATAGACTTTCCAGGCTTCACATGTTTGTTGCACAATTGCTGCAAGTCCACATTGCATGACCCCAAATCAACACTCTTTGCAAACATTCTGCAGGTCTACTGCAAGTTCTTGTTCATTTATGTTGTGCAATCGTCCTCCCACCACAGGGGGCACTGTGGCTGAATTTTCATTTTGTGCTCTAAAAAATGACCGTCAATTTTGAAAAAAAAAAAATATATTTTTTACTTTCTGCTACAAAACACATCCAATAAAAAAAAATGTAAAACATCTAATTTCTTCATCAATTTAGGCCAATAAATATTCTGCTACATATTTTTGGTAACAAAATCCCAATAAGTGTATATTGATTGGTTTGCACAAAAGTTATAGCGTCTGCAAACTATGGGATGTTTTTATTTATTTATTTTTTTTACTAGTAATGGCAGCGATCAGTGACTTATAGCGGGACTGCACTATTGCGGCGGACATTTGGACACTAACTGACCCTTTTGATACTTTGTGGGAACCAGTGACACCAATACAGTAATCAGTGCTAAAAATATGCACTGTCACTGTACTAATGGCTGGGAAGGAGTTAAACATCATGGGCAATCAAATTATTAAATTTGTGCCTAGCCAGTGTTTTTGTACTGGGGGAGGTGCTTTTACTAGGGGGAGACATGGATCTGTGTTCCTGCTTTGCAGGAACACAGGATCCATGATTTCCTACTGACAGGTTGGGGTTCTGTCTCTGTGCTGAATGATCGGTGGGTGCCGGTAGACATTGAGTCCATGGTACTCGCAGATCAGCTCCCACTGTGTATAATCACAGCAAGAGCGTGTCGCTGGCGGTGTGCATGCGTGCCCCAGACCCTGAAGTTTTGGATCATGTACTAGATATGTGATCTGGCGCAGCAGTGCCACCTTGCGGTCGTATAAATAAGTTATACCGGCAGCAAGTGGTTAAGGTGAAAAACCTTAAATCGGATTACCACCCTTTTAAAAGTCAGCAGGTACAAAAAGTGTAGCTGCTGACTTTTAATAATCAGACACTCACCTGTCCAAGGCTCCAGCGATGCAGCCGCCCACAGTGTCACTCTTCTCCCCCTCCTCTGTGCGGCGCCGGCATCACAGGTGTGGACACCCGGGTTTGGCTTCAAAGCCGGGGCGCATACTGTGCATGCGCGAGCCGTGCTGCGTCCTGTGAGTGGCCGGTGTATCTTCTTGGACCTGTGAACTTCCTTCCGGTTCCACGGCGCCAGGAGAGGAAGTGGGACCTGGGACCCTGCCCCCCCCAAAAAAAATATGACGGGCCAATTGTGGCATGTCAGGGGGTCATCTTCCCTTAAAGTGGAAGTTCCACTTTTGGGTGGAACTCCGCTAAGGCTTTACAACCACTTTAACTTTTTTTTTCTGAAATTATGCGTTTCATGTACTTATGTTGCACTTATATCGTATGACATAAAAAATAAGAACTACCGCTAATTTATTCTCCAGAGCAGGGAGTCACCGAACTTTCTAAACAAAGGGCCAGTTTACTGTCCTTCAGGGGGACCAGGCTGTGGCCACTGGGAGTAGAAAGTGTCCCGACATCAGTGGGAAAAAATAATGCCCCATAATTTGTGTCATTGGGAGTAATTGCGTCCCATCATTGGTGTCAGTTGGAGGAATTGAGCCCCATCATTGGTGTCAGTGGAGGGAATTTTACCCCATTACTTATGTCAGTGAGAGGAATTGCACCCCATCATTTTTTTGTCAGTGTAGGCAATTGCACCCCATTACTGGTGTCAGTGGGAGGAATTGTGCCCCACATCATTGGTGTCAATGGGAGGAATTGCGCCCCATCACTGGTGTCAGTGGGAGGGATTGCGCCCATCACTGGTGTCAGTGGCAATATTTGCGCCCCATCATTGGTGTCAGTTGGAGAAATTACTCCCCATCATTTTTGTCAGTGAAGGGAATTGCACCCCATCACTGGTGTCAGCGGGAGGAATTGTGCCCATTACTGGTGTCAGTGGCAATATTTGCGCCCCATCATTGGTGTCAGTGGGAGGAATTGTACCCCATCACTGGTGCCACTGGGAAGAATTGTGCCCAATCATTGGTGTCATTTGGAGAAATTGAGCCCCGTCATTTTTGTCAGTGGAGTGAATTGCACTCCATCACTGGTGTCAATGGGAGGAATTGCACCCATCACTGGTGTCAAAAGCAATATTTGTGCCCCATCATTGGTTTCAGTGGGAGGAATTGTACCCCATCACTGGTGCCACTGGGAAGAATTGTGCCCAATCATTGGTGTCAGTTGGAGAAATTGCGCCCCGTCATTTTTGTCAGTGGAGTGAATTGCACTCCATCACTGGTGTCAGTGGGAGGAATTGCACCCATCACTGGTGTCAAAAGCAATATTTGCGCCCCATCATTGGTATCAGTGGGAGGAATTGTACCCCCTCACTGGTGCCACTGGGAAGAATTGTGCCCAATCATTGGTGTCAGTTGGAGAAATTGCACCCCATCATTTTTGTCAGTGGAGGGAATTGCACCCCATCTTTGATGTCATGGTGCCACTTTGTTGGTGTCATTGGGAGGAAGTATGCCCCATTGTTGGTATCGGTTAATGATATAGTGCCCCAGGTGCCAGATAAAAGCAAGCAAGGGGCCGTATCTGGCCCCTGGGATACAGTTTGAAGACCACTGCTCTAGGGTTTATGAAGGTTTCTCTTTTCAAAAAATATATCATGCTTATTTTTTTTTTGGGGGGGGGGGGGGGTTATGAAATCTTGAGGCCTAAAATATTTTTTTTTACACATGTGTGCAAAAAAAAAAAAAAAAAAATGCAAAAACAGCCCTGGCAGTGGAAGGGATAACAGAAAGGTTTTTATTTCTCAGCAATAATTATTGTTTCATCACCCCCTATGTTTCCTCTTCCTGTCCTCCTCAATGAGACGTTTCCCCACCGCGCCGGGCAGATTCGCCCGCCGTCCCTTCACCCGCAGAGCAACACTGACACCCCGCGTCTGCTGTAATGAGAGATGGTCCAACGAGCCTCGGGCTCCCTCCTTCCTTCCCAAATCCATAAAAGAGTGACGGTGTGCAACCACTGAGGTGGAAAAGTCATTTTTATCATTTGCACTTGACATTATAAAGACGCAAGTAATCACAAAAGAGGATTAGTCGGTGTAATTACCTCTAACTGCAGGTCATTAGGGTAAAGGGAGGATATTAGCTGAGCTCGCTTTCACCATTGGAGCGAGGGGGGGACCGGGAAATACCTGTTGGACATCTAGGATAAGATGGCTGTGAGCTGCTTCATCCCATTGTCATTTCCTATTATTATTATTACTATTATTATTATTATTATTATTATTATTAATAATTATTGCAATGTTTTTCCTCCTAAAACAAATCTAACCCCAAAGCTAAAAAAAAAATTATATATTTCAGCTTGCCAATCCTTAGATGTGATGTCTGTGTTCGTTTTCTTTTTTTATGGCTTTGGTTTCTTTATTTTTCACCTGCCAGTAGCACACTTCCTGCTTTATTCTGCATTCAGACCCGAGCATTGTGTTTTTAAGAGTTTTTCTGGGGGGTTCTTTAGACATTCGGGCGTTTTTGAGCGTTTTTGTATCGCATCTATAAAGCGTTTTGGCTTTGTCGTTTTTTTTTTTAATAGAGAAAAATCCCCATCTGTTTTATCATTTGCTGCTATGTTTTTCAACTTTGCATCCACTTTTATTTATTATTTATATATTAATGCGATTCGACATCATCTTTGCTGTGCCGATTTGGAAAAGTAGTTCCTGCACTACTTTTAGCGATTTTGAGTGTGACTTGAATAGACATTTGTGCATGAAGTCGCACAGATGTCTTCAAAGTCACAAGGGAAGCTACACTGATATGCGGCTTTGAAATTGTGCGATTTCAGGTGAAATTGCGCAATTTCAAAGCTGCATTCAGGCCGGCTTCACACTTGTCCGACACAACAATGATCCGACTTTGCTCGGCGACATCCTGCATCGGTCCTACATCCATCCTACATCCGTTCAACTTCAGTGAACGGGGAACCGACTTTGATCCCGACAATACCAGGCACTGGGTGTCTGGTATGAATATTGAAGGGGAACTCCACGCCAAATTAAAAAAAAAAAGGCGGCATGGGGTCCCCCTCCAAGAGCATGCCAGGCCTGCTGTCTGGTATGGATTTTAAGGGGAACCCCCACACCAAAGAAATGGCATGGGTCCCCCCAAAATCCATACCAGACCCTTATCCGAGCACGCAGCCCGGCAGGTCAGGAAAGGGGGTGGGGACGAGCGAGCACCCCCTCCCCCCCTCCTGAACCATACCAGGCCGCATGCCCTCAACATGCAGAGTGGGTGCTTTGGGGCAGGGGGGCCCTGCGCCCCCTCACCCCAAAGCACCTTGTCGATGAGGCCCTTGTCCTCATCAACAAGGGGACAAGGTTCTCTGGGGTGGGGGGGCCCCTTGCCCCAAAGCACCCACCCCTGCTATGTTGAGGGCATGCAGCCTGGTATTGTTCGGGGGGGGGGGGGGGGCTCGCCCCCACCTCCTTTCCTGACCTGCCGGGCTGCATGCTCGGATAAGGGTCTGGTATGAATTTTGGGGGGGTCCCCACACCGTTCTTATTTTTTTGGCATGGGGGTTCCCCTTAAAATCCATACCAGACCGAAGGGCCTGGCATGCTCTTTGAGGGGGACCCCATGCCACCTTTTTTTTTTAATTTGGCGTGGAGTTCCCCTTCAATATTCTCAGAGCACAAGTGGCATGCCAAAGTCGGATCAGTTAAGACGATGATCCGACTTTGATCCGACTTCAATGATATTCAATGGGCTGGAGTAGGATCAAAGTCGGACCAAAGTAGTATAGGAATCTTTTTCAAAGTCGGACCGACTTGTGTAGGACCAGTCAAGACGGCTCTCATAGGGAAATATTGATTTGCCTACATCATGCAACTTGTGCTCACAATGTCGGACTGTTTGTCGGATAAGTGTGAACTCGGCCTTAGGCCTAGGGTTACCATCTCATCCCTTTAACCACTTGCCGACCGCCGATCGGCATCTGACGGCGGCAAAGTGGCTCGTTCCCGCAAATCGTCGTCATACGACGGCGGCTGCGGGAACGTGTATAGTGAGCGCGCGGGCGGCACTGTGTCCAGGGGGGGCCAGGGAGCGGGTGCGGCGGCTTCGATTGCCGCCGGCCACCCGCGATGCCCCCCCCCGGAGCGAATGAGCGGAGGTCCGTGTATGTAAACACGGACCTCCGCTCTGTGTGAGGGGGAAGGGCTGTGATCACAGCCTTCCTTTACGTGAAGGCTGTGATAACTTCCCTTCCCCAGATAGGCAGTCCCCCATACAGTTAGAACACGCCCAGGGAACATAGTTAACCCTTAGCGCGCCCCCTGCAGGTTAACCCCTTCACTGCCATTGACATTTACACAGTAATCAGTGCATTTTTATAGCACTGATCGCTGTATAAATGCCAATGGTCCCAAAAAAGTGTCAAAACGTTCCGACATGTCCGCTGCAATATCGCAGTACCGCAAAAAATCGCAGATCG
>BLSH010240949.1:374965-386715 GCA_018402905.1 Glandirana rugosa
ATTCTGATGTTTCAACGTACTGTTCAGCAAGGGGTAATAAAGGTTACTCATGGTTAGTATAGACACGGTGAAGTTCAGCACGGCTGAAGTTTCATCAGGGACGTAATGATACCGGAGTTCAACTACGTTGAACTCCAGGTATCTGAAGTTACAATTTGGGAGTTTCAGAGTACGTTTAGCGTGGACTTATTACATGTCCCACCCGGTAAATATACCTATGTGGAATTATTTTACCCTTACCAACCACTATAATTGAATGACAAACACCGTGTAATCATATACACTCCCCCCTTTGAAAAGTTCTACCCACCACTGGTACCGCCGGTAAAACTTCAGTCGGTATTGAAAAGTTTCCCCCCTCACATATACTAATGTGCCACAAACAGTAAGTTAATATCACCAACCATTCCCATTTTATTAAGGTGTATCCATATAAATGGCCCACCCTGTACATTATTCAGGTGCGATTTGCATGAGACTTTGAGGGTTTAACATTGAAGTCTATGGACCTCAAGTTGCATCAACTTGAGGCCATAGTAATGCAGGGACTACTTTGAAGTCGGCACGACTTGAAGTGGCACAGATATGATTGGTACTCATTGGAAATAATGGGGAACGACTTGTCATGCAACTTTGTAGTCTTAAGTCACAGGACAAGTCGCATAAGTGTGAAAGGGGCCTCAGGCTCCATTCACACTTGTGCGACTTGTCAGGCAACTTTTTGTTTTCCAATGATAACCATTCATATATGCGAGACTTGAAGTTGCAACAACTTCAAAGTAGTTCATGCACTACTACATGTCCGACTTTCATGCAACTTGAGGGCCATAGACTTCAATGTTAACCCTCAGAAGTTGCATGAAAGTTGTACCTGAATGTTATTTAAAGCAACTTGTGTGCAACAGTTGTCCATTATCACTGGGCAAAGCCAAAGTCGTATCCAAGTTGTACCCATCCAAAGTTGCATCAAAGTTGCACCAAAGTTGTACTCCAAGGTCAGCGCAACTTTGCAGTGTACTGTACAAGTGTGAAAGGAGCCTTAGGGTTTAGGGTTATTATTAGGGCTTAATATTAGGGTGAGGGTTATTTTATTTATTTATTTATTTTTATTATTATTTATTTATTATTTATTTGTGATTATTATTATTTATTTATGTATTTTATTTATTATTTGTATATTAATCATTATTATTATTATTTATGGTTATTTAATTATTGCACTCAGAAACTCACAACAAGATGTGCTAAAACACTCAAAAACAGGCAAATCAAGCATTTCCTTGCATTTATAAAGAAAATAAAATGCTTCAAAAATGCGCCATTCTGCCCGTTTCAAGCTACAAAAAAGCTGCGGGACCTCCGCTGCTCTCAACCACAGCCACTGAGGCAATCAGAAAAGAGAGGGGGCGGGGCCAAGTCGTGGCTCTGTGTGTGAATGGACACGCAGAGTTGCAGCTCGGGAGCGACCCTGCTTAGGTGCCCCCATTGCAAGCTGCTTGCTCTGGGGGCACTCAGGAGTAGGGAGGGGCCAGGAGCAGCGGCGGGAGACCCGAGAAGAGGAGGATCTGGGCGTCTCTGTACAAAAACACTGCAGTGAGCACTGTAAGTATAACGTGTTTGTTATATTAAAACAATAAAAAATATATATCACTTGAACAGCTTCCGGACCGCCCACCGCACATATACTGCAGCGATATACCTGTACGTTGTTTCCCCTTTCTGGGTCTGGGGCACGTGGCCATCTGTGATCGTTCAGAGGAGAGGCAGAAAGGTGGTCTACCTATGTAAACAAGGCAGACCGCTGTTCTGTCACAGAGGGAAAGAGAGATCTTGTGTTCCTGCTAATCAGGTACACAGATGTCTCTCGTCCTCCAATCAGTCCATGCCATACACAGTTAGAAATCACTCCCTAGGAGCACACTTAACCCTTTGATCGCCCCTGATGTTAACCTCTTCCCTGCCAGTGTCATTTATACAGTGAGAGTGCATTTTTTTTAGCACTGATCACTGTATTGGTGTCACTGGTCCCTAAAAAGTGTCACTTAGTGTCCGATTTGTCCATCGCAATGTCACAGTCCCGCTAAAAATCACTGATCACCGCCATTACTAGTAAAAATAAAAATGCCATAAAAATATCCCATAGTTTGTAGACACTATAACTTTTGCGCAAACCAATCAATATACGCTTATTGGGATTTTCTTTTACCAAAAAAATGTAGCAGAATACATATTGGCCAAAATTAATGAATACATTTGATTTTTTTACATTTTTTTATCGGATGTGTTTTATAGCAGAAAGTAAAAAATACTGTTTTTTTTCTTCCAAAAATGTGACTCTTTTTTTGTTTATAGCACAAAAAATAAAAACCACAGAGGTGATGAAATACCACCAAAAGAAAGCTCTATTTGTGGGAAAAAAAGGACATTGATTTTATTTAGGTACAACGTCGCACAACCGTGCAATTGTCAGTTAAAGTAACGCAGTGCCGTATCGCAAAAAATGGCCTGGTCATGAAGGGGATAAAACCTTCCGGGGCTGAAGAGGTTAAAGAGAACTCACCCCTGAGACCCCTCAAGTTCTCCCCCTGCACTCTATTGGAATGAATAAAGCGCTGATCGTGCTACTTTAGCTTGTTCCACTGTGGCGAAATGCTTGCCGCTTCTGGCTTTATTCACCAGAGGGGAGATCAGCCCCACTAAACTGTTCCATCAGAAATGTGGCATTTGGCTTATGAAATGTAAACAGTCCCTATAACGTCCAGGAGTTAGTTTACAGGACTGTGCTGCCATGCACAAAGTAATTACTGTGGTTGTAAACCTTTACATACCCCCAGTAAAATGACTGGCCTCAGGTGATATACAGAGATGAAACAAATCCTCCTACATAAGTTGTACCTGTTTATCTGCAGCATTTCTTCTCTGCAGCCATTCAAAGTGCTACATTTTAAAGCTTTTCTGAGAGTACAGAAAAAGAGGGTGGGGAACTTAACCGGTTCCCAACCGCGTATCAACTATAAGCGGCGACAGCGTGACTCTGTCCCGCAAATCGCCGCTTATAGTCGTCACTCGTAGGCCCACCGGCGGCGCACGCTCGTGCCCTCCACACGCTCCCTGAGTGGGGGCCGTGGTTCGTGTGGACTCGATGTCCGCCGATGACCCGAGATCACCTATGACAGGCTGCATGTGAGAGATCTACTGATCTCTGTATTCAGGATCAGTTAGATCTCTGGTGCCCCTGGCAGCCCAGCTCCCTCAAAGTTAGAACACGCCTAGGGAACACAGTTAACCCCTTCCCTGCCAATGACATTTACACAGTAATCAGTGGATATTTAAATTTCTGATCGCTGTATAAATGTCCTTTGTCCCGAGAAAGTGTCACAATGTCCGACATGTCCGCCCCAATATCACAGTGCTGATAAAAAATTGCAGATCGCCGCCATTACTAGTAAAAATAAAAAAAATTGTAGAAACGCCAGAAATTAATTCTCATGGTTTGTAAACGTGGCAACTTTTGCACAAACCAATAAATAAATGCTGATTGCGATTTTTTTTGCCAAAAACATGAGGAAGAATATAAATCAGCCAAAACCGATACATTTTCTGTTTTATATATATTTTTTTGGATTTGTATTTTAGCAAAAAGTAAGAAATATTGTTTTTTTTTGCAAAATTGTCGCTCTTTTTTAGTTTATAGCAGTGATCATAAATGATGCAAAGGTGATCAAATACCACCAAAAGAAAGCTCTATTTGTGGGGTAAAAAGGACGCAAATTTCATTTGGGTACAACGTCGCACGGCCGCGCAATTTCAGTTAAAGCGACGCAGTGCCGAATCGCAAAAAGTGCTCTGGTCCTAGCATGGGAAATCCTTCCGGGGCTGAAGTGGTTAAGTTACACTCTGCAACGCACAGCTGATTGGAGGGAAGGGGCACACCCCCCTTCCATACAGCACACAGGAACAGAGCTGAGGCTGTCAGGTCCCTCCCCTGTCACCTTTTTTTTCTTGGTGTCAGGAACACTTGTTAGAAGTGTCTCATGCTGATAGCAGAGGAACGAGGCAGCAGACAGAGATGACACTTAGGGGTTGATTTACTACAGCAGGAGAGTGCAAAATCTGGTGCAGCTACACATGGTTGCCAATCAGCTTCTAACTTCAGCTTGTTCAATCAAGCTTTGACAACAAATCCTGGAAGCTGATTGGTTTCTTTGCAGAGCTGCACCAGATTTTGCACTTTTCAGCTTTAGTAAATCAACCCCTTAGTGCTCTTAACTGAGACAAGTACACACTATAGAGGGATATGCTTTATTCATATTTCATGCCTAAAGTGTACAAGCACTTTATGTCTGTGGCAGCAGAAGGGTTGTGGGCTCCAGGACAGCTGTTTAGCCATGGACCCAGTTTTCTGTCATACTTGGGTGGGCATGCTCTAATGATAACTAGTTATACATAGGCAGTATTTCATTAATAGTGGTAATAAATAGTGTTGAGCGAACCCGGACTGTAACGTTCCTTTGGGGTTGTCTGGGACCCAGACCCGAACACGGACGTTTCAAAAAACGTTCAGGTTCTGGGTTCTGGTAGTTGATCACGCATGTTGAATAGCTACAGGGCAGCCAATCAACAAGCGTTTCACTGGTTTGCCCTTAGAAGTCATCACAGCCATGCCTACTAATGGCATGGCTGTGATTGGCCAGTGAATCATGTGACCCAGCCTCTGTATGAGGCTGGAGTCACAGTGCTGCATGTCACATGCTCTTGGGTTAGTGTAGGGAGAGGAAGCTGCCGGCGTTTTTGTGAGGGACAGATTGCAGACATTTTAACATCTGATCCTGCATCCTGAGATTACTACTACTGTTGCTCTGAGGTGCAGATTGCATAAATTTGAGATTTCACATACTGCTGCTTTGAGTGACAGATTGCAGATCAAACCCTGCCTAACACAACGATCGTTACGATCGTACACAACGATCAGATTGTGGGAGTAATTTGAGATTTCACATACTGCTGCTTTGAGCAATCTGACTGCACTAGGTAGAGGCTCGTGCTTAGAGGGACAGATTATTGTTCAAAAATCATCTCCTAGTTCTAAAGGGAGAGGTTCTAGATGCAGCTGTAAGTGACACATTATTCTTTGAAAATCATCTCCTAGTTTATTTGATTTGAATTTATTTTCCCTATCCCCATTTTTTGGAGGGCACTTGCCCCACTCTTACCCCCATTTTACTTCCTTTTGCAGCCCTCTAGCACTTGCCAGGACTTTGTTACAGCCATTTTTGTGCCTAAAATTCAGGTCCCCATTGACTTCAATGGGGTTCGGGGTCCGGGATAACGTTCGGTGCCGAACCCAGACTTTTTCCCAAAGTTTGTTCGGACCCTCCGAACCCGAATGTCCAGGTGTTCACTCAACTCTAGTAATAAAGGTCTTTAGAGCTGGGTTTATGGTGTGTTTCCCTTTTTGAGCAAAATTCCTTTTCTGGCATAGAACAGCAAAAATTGCAACAGCTGTGTGTGCCCATTTCATAATTTTGCAGTATAGCGATCAAATATATTTCTTGACGGTATGGCAGGTTAAAGCTCAGAGTTATTGTCAGCAAGGTACAGTATTTGTTGGCAATTAGGTGAAATTTTGGAATATGACCAAAAAACATGGAAAACATCTGCCGGTGTTTCAATACAACAGTAACATTGGGCTAAGTGGTAAATTCCCAGTTTGCACATTTTATAGGGAGTATTATACAGTTGATGGATGAATTAAAATTGAAAATGAAGTTCTTGTGTACCGCTAACTGTAGAAGAATTTCTTCTACTTCCTCAAAGTTCTATTTTTTGTAAAAGGTTGTATGTACGTAGAGCAGCATTCCTTTTAACCTCAGGGGAATCTGTAAAATAATATTTTTGTGGTTGCAAGGAACCCTTACTAAAACCAATTTATTTGGGGTCAATGGGGAAAAAGCCCCATAGTTTGGTGGTCTATAGGATGAATGCGGCCCATATGGTGGTGGCCAAAATACCATCCTTATGAGCAGCTAAAAAGATAATTGTGCCATGTTGCTGGTTTTGGCAAATAGAGTTAACCCTGAAGCATTGCAGGCTTCATCAAATGGGAGGCCAATCAGCCACAACTCAAATAACCCCTGGCAACCTTTGGAGGATTCCTAGGTAGAGTTGAGCGAACCCAAACTGTAAAGTTTGGTTTCGTACCGAACTTTGGGGTGTCCGTGACCCGGACCTGAACCCGGACATTTAAAAAAAGTTTGGGTTCGAGTTCTGGGTTCGGGTATTTGATCACGCATGTTGAATAGCTGCAGTGCAGCCAATCAACAAGCGTGATTTTCCCTAGAAGCCATCACAGCCATGCCTACTAATGGCATGGCTGTGATTGGACAGTGCATCATATGACCCAGCCTCTGTATAAGCTGGCGTCACAGTGCTGCATGTCACATGCTCTCTGGGTAGTGTAGGGAGAGGATGCTGCCAGCGCTGTGAGGGACAGATTGCAGACAGATAGATAGATAGGTAGAGATTACTACTACTACTGCTTTTAGGGACAGATTGCAGATCTCATCCTGCATTACAGAACGATCTGACTGGACTAGGTAGAGTCTACTGCTTAGAGGGACAGATTATTGTTCTAAAATCATCTCCTAGTTCTATAGGGTCAGGTTCCTGCTGTTGCTGTAAGGGACAGATTATTGTTCTAAAATCATTTTGCAGCCCTCTAGCACTTTCCAGGACTCTTTTACAGTCATTTTTGTGCCGAAAAGTTCGGGTCCCCATTGAATTCAATGGGGTTCGGGGTAAAGTTCGGGTCAAGTTTGGTACCGAACCCGGACTTTTTTCCGAAGTTCAGCCGAACCCACCGAACCCGAACATCCACGGGTTCGATCAACTCTATTCCTAGGGTTTCCTGGAACCCTGGTTGAGAATGGCTGGCATAGAACGTACCAGACACCAGAGTTTTTACATAAAGTTGGCCTATGGTCTGATTAATGCTGCAGCAAATGTGGTTGACCTCAGGGGAATTTGATAACCTCCTATGGTGGTGTCCGAAATGTAAATGATGCTGGATCAGGGTTACTACAACCCTTAACAATCTTATGGGTATCTCACTGGATATCGGCTCTATTACTCGCATCTTATGATTCCTCCTCTTTGTATGAATATGAGTCCCTAGGGATCTCCAGATCACTGTTTATAGATTACAGAATGTTGGCCATCAATTAATGTACCTTTTGGGTTGTATACTCATTCACTGGTACTAGATGGATATTAGATGACCTTGAGCTGTATTAGACTGTATGCTTCTCTGCTTTCTGTCTAATAAGTTGTTTCTGTAGACTTGTTTGTTATAAAAAATTTAACCTTCATAAATAAAATCTGATAAAAAAATAGATAGTATCTACCTGTACCATTAAAACCATGGCTTTTTCAAAGGCACTAGGAATCTGTGTTTGGAGAAAGCAATACATTCCCTTCATTTGTTTTTGAAAGGATGATAGGCAAAGTCATTTTTCGAAAAGAGAAACTAGTATATCCGGAGCTTATGACCAAAGCGGTACCTAAACAGTATGTTGAAGAGAGAGGTACCTACAATATACACTATGCAGTAAATGATGGTTGTTCAAACCAAAGTTTTTTTACAGTTGATCAAAAGGGACAACTGTACCATTATCAAATAGTTGGCATATAGATTTATTTTTGATATGGACCCACCATAATGCATCTGCAAAGTTGTCCAAGACTTAGGTGATACTGGCCCAGGGCTATTACAGCCGTTAACAATCTTATAGGTATCTCACTGTATATTGACTCCATTGCCTGCATCTTGGGACACTGTGATTCCTCCTCTTTAGATGAATATGAGTCCCCAGTGGTTTCAGAACACTATTTATAGGTTGTTGGTCGTCAAATGGATCTCAACGACCCCTCCCTCCTACACAATTTTTTTCTATGAAATGCCATGCGTAAATTTGACCCAATTTGGTCTCGTTGGCTAGAAGCAACAGATCTCACACGTTGATGTCACTTCCGGCCTGTCGCAGCCGATTACGTCACGTCCGCCAGCGGTGGGAAACAGACGGATTTGTGCATACCAGTCACCACGCTGTGTCGTTTGATTGCATTGCGGTTTTATTATGGAAATTCTTGTAAGCGCAATAAAGCTGATTTTTTTTACGGTCTACACTATGAGTATCCCCTTGTTCTTTTGAGCTGCCAAGGATTGATGCTTGTCTGGATCCATTCTCCAGTTATCTGTTCCAGTGTTCGGCCAGGAACCACCTAATAACAACACTCCGCTCTTTTTGACCCGCTGACTGAAAAGCAGCAGGTCTATCACCTTCGGAGAGTGGGGACACAAGAGGGGTCCTGGCACCTGGTCACTTTTTTGCACCTTTGCACAAAGCTTTATGAAGCATTGAAGAGCACTATTGTCACTTTATCACCGTCATCACATAAATAGCAATATGCTTATGGACTAAATATTTGTGGATAGTTATGAATACAATTTTAATACCTCTTGTATAATTTTGCACTTTATTGTTTTGATTTATATGGGGTGGGCACTGGAGTTGTGTATATAACAGATCTCACTGTTGAGCCTTGTACACACGGTGCGACAGTCGTACAAGAATGGTCGTACAACAGCTTGTTGTACGATCATCCGACCGTTAGTATTAGAACAGCCGACATGCGATGGTCGTACAACAGAAGTTGGATGAGCAGACTAGAAAACTTCTGTTGTACAACAAGCGGTCATACGACTTTTGTACCGTGTGTACAGAGAAGTTGGGCCAACAAGTTGTACTGTACAAAACACGCATGCTCAGAAGTCAGGAATGCCCAGAAGTGTCCATTTGTGTAGACCTACGTTCCTAATTCACAAATCACATGCACCTGAACTTCCTCTTTATATGCTCGTAGCACGTCACCACGTTAGGCTTGGTCGTACGATCGCTTAGTGCGCGTCAGTATGCGAGACACAACAGCCGACATACGATTTTGGACGTCCGGTCATATGACCGCCGCACCATGTGTACGAGGCTTAAGTCTGTAGGGTTCAATATCGAGTCGGCCGACCCTTTGCAGCTATAACAGCTTCATCTCTTCTGGGAAGGCTGTCCACAAGGTTTAGAAGTGTCTATGGGAATGTTTGACCATTCTTCCAGAAGTGCATTTGTGAGGTCAGGCACTGATGTTGGATGAGAAGGCCTGGCTCGCAGTCTCTGCGCTAATTCATTGCAAAGGTGTTCTATCGGGTTGAGGTCAGGACTCTGCACAAGTCAGTCAAGTTCCTCCTCCCCAAACTTGTTCATCCATGTCTTTATGGAGCTTGCTTTGTGCACTGATGCGCAGTCAGGAAGGGGCCATCCCCAAACTGTACCCACTAAGTTGGGAGCATGAAATTGTCCAAAATGGTATACTGACACCTTAGGCGTTCCCTTCACTGGAAGGGACCAAACCTTACCCCTGAAAACCAACCCCGCATCATAATCCCCCCTCCACCAAATGATTTTGACCAGTGCACAAAGCATTGATGAGTGAGTTTGGGGTGGAGGTACTTGTCCTGGCCTCAACCCAACAGAACACATTTAGGATGAACTGCCAGGACTGTAGCCATATTTTCAACAATGATCAAAATAATAATTATTATTGCAGGAAGTCCTAAAACTTTTATTTCAAGGTTCCAAATAAGAAAATAAAGCAATCTGAAGCATGAATTGAAGATTCACCTGAAACACTCCAAAACTCAACTCTAGGATTTACATTAAATTCAACGGTACCTGTTCTCACCTGAGTGTAGTGTTGCTTAAAGTTCATCTCTTGAGCTAGTTGAAGGAAAGGAAATCACATGATTCCCCCATCAACACAGTGTTGATGGGGCAATCCCTTCCACTGTGCTACTGTATTCTAACAGCTGGGGGTCCAGAATGCAATGATCACTGATGTCAGCTATAGCCGCTGGCAGTGATTGTATGACAAACAAATGACAGGCTGGTTGTACTGAAGTAGATCGATAGATTGATTTCAGTACAGCCAGTCTGCCCATAGATTAATCAAAATTTGGCTGGTTCCTGCTAAACAGGCAGAATATCGATCCATCTGTGGCTGGCTCTACCCAAACACAGTGAACGTGCTTAAAGGGGGGAAATATAAGGATTCACATACTATATATATACATAAACAGTATACTGAACAAAACAGTCTCTGCAGCAGCGCTAGTGTGTATTCATATGGAATCTTCATGCAGTGTGGGACATGCTGCTATAAATCTCTTGCCACCACCAGATAATCACCACGTGCATGAGGACCGGGTCCCCTTAAGAATTGCACTCACCAGAGCCAGGTGAGTATCTCACATAGGGTATATATGACAGCAGGTATATCGAGTAGGTGCCTCGGTCCTTTCTCCGTCTCCCAAAGATGCTCACCTCCACTGCGGGTTTCCCTCACATGTGTGAATAAAGAAGGGACGGGATGCCAACATAGCGTAAAACCGTATTGTTTATTGTACACCCATAACACCCATAAAATACCACTCACATAAGAACAATGTAATATCGCTGTCTGTGTATGAGCTAGATAAGCAATCAACACTCAACAATGACCCTGATATATTTCTTGTTACGGCTGATGTGTCTTCGCTGTACACTATCATTCAGCATGAAGATGCACTTTTGGCTCTTAATTGGGCCTTCAGCCAAAGGGAAGATCTCCCATTTAACCAGATGACCTTCATCAGAAACTGCCTGGACTTCTGTCTCACCCATAACTTTTTTTGGTTTGATGGGAAGTTCTTCAGACAGAGAAAAGGCGTTGCTATGGGGGCAAAATTTGCCCCCAGCATCGCAAATCTATTTATGGGTGAGTGGGAGGACAGGACAATTTTTGCAAACAGAAGGAAGGAACTACTTTTCTATGTAAGATACATAGATGACCTGTTCTTCATCTGGAAGGGGTCCGAGTCATCATTGAGTGAGTTTGTTGGTCAGCTAAACAACAACCATAATAACATTGCCCTTACCAGTCAGTGGAGTCGTGAAGAAATCCACTTTCTGGATGTCACAGTTAATAGGACTAATGGCACTTTAACAACCAAAGTCTTCTTCAAGCCAACAGACAGGAACAGTTTCTTGCCCTGGTTCAGTGGCCATCATCCTCTTTGGCTGAGAAACATTCCAAAGGGTCAAATGATGAGGGTACGAAGAAACTGTTCAGATCTCGATTCCTATCAAACACAGTCTGGCATTCTTAGGGAGAGGTTTGAAGAAAAAGGCTATAGAAGAGAACATTTGGAAGAAGTTATCAATGAAGTAGCCAGGGTGCCAAGGGAGACATTGTTGAGTGACCAACCATGTAGGCCAGCCAAAACAAATACACACCAGTATGGATTCATTACTGGTTACCATCAGCAATACCAACAGGTAGAGGAAATCTTTAGACAGCATTGGCACATTCTGTTGATGGATAAATTTTTGGGCCCCGTGTTGCCGAGTAACCCAAAATTTATCTATCGTAAAGGTCCTAATATAGGGGACAGAATAGTGCATAAGGTTTTGGATCCTCCCAGTAAACCAGCCACCTTTTGGGACCAAAAGGGCTTTTTTGCCTGTAAGAAGTGCAGACCCTGTAAGGAAGTTAATGTTACCATGAGGGGATTAAGAACATTCACTTCTCAGTCTAATAACTCAGAATTTAGTATTACTGAGTTTATCACATGTAACATGACCCATGTGGTATATGAGATGTGT
>BLSH010240949.1:387446-418691 GCA_018402905.1 Glandirana rugosa
TGAGTTAGTGTTTTACGTTTCCGAAGACACTTATCTGTCGTCTCCCTTCCCCGTCCGAATCGAAGAACACACGAACACGAAGAGAGGAGAGAGTGTCTGAGATCACACCTCACATAGGAGGCCGTCTCGGTATTTGTACTACTTATATGTCATTTATGTCTCTATTCAGGTGCTGCACCGTTCGTAGATAATTGCGAAGTGAATTATTACACGGACGTAAAAAGTGTTTCAACGACTTAAACACCTTAAGTCGAAATTTCATACATATATATAATATTACTATTTCTGTAATACACACTAGCGCTGCTGCAGAGACTGTTTTGTTCAGTATACTGTTTATTGTAGACTTTTTGCTTATATTTATCAGCAGCTGCTATATAGTTGAAGGAAGAGATATTGCCACATCCACAGCGCTGAGTAAAGACTTTGGGGGGCGGTTGTTTGTCTTTATCATTATAATATATATACATACTTTAAAGCTGAATTCCACAAATTCAGCAACTTTGTGAAAAATGCAGGCACATTATTAAGTGAAGCGTTAATAGATGCTTGCCACGTCGTGGACTTATCTCTGTATTTACTGTATATTCATCATGTTTATGGCTCTGCCGGAGGATACACTCCACACTAGAGTCTGTGAGAGAGGAGAGAAGCACAAGCACACAAGAAGCTAAGCCTGCCCCTTCCCTCTGCTGTCTATTCACAGAAGCCTTTGCATTTTGTGATTGAGTTCACACAATACAAAGGCTTCTTTGATTGGGCAGGAGGGGGGGGCGAGCATAGTAGCTGTGCTGAGTCTAAAATTGAAGGGACTTAGACCAGCTGAGTCCAGCATTGGAGCTCCGGAAGCTATTCTGCTAGAGCACAATAAACCCATCAGATATAAATAATAGAGATGAGTCCAGGTGGTGGCAGGTACCTCATTGGAATTGAACTCATAGTGTGCCTTCACTTTTTACAAAGTTTTTGAATTCCTGGAATTCAGCTTTAAAGGGGTTGTAAACCCTCACAGTTTTTCCACATTAATACATTCTATGCATTAATGTGAAAAACCTTTTCTGTTGCAGCTGCCCCTAGAGATCCCCGTTTACTTACCTGAGCCTGATTGTTCCAGCCCCGGGAACCGAGCACACCCGCTCCAGCTGGTGCCTTGGTTCCTCATTGGATAAATCAATAGCAGTGCAGCCATTGGCTCCTGCTGCTGTCAAATCCAATAACACGGGAGCCGGGGGGCTGGGCGAGTCCTGCTGTCTGTGGACGCAGCAGCAGGACACAGGAGCGTGCCTGCATGGGTGACCCCAGGGAAAGCTCTTCCCTGACAGGGCACTCGATGCGGGGAGGAGGCAGGAGCGCCGCTGGGGGACCCCAAAAGAGGAGTATTGGGGCCACTCTGTGCAAAATCCTTGCACAGAGGAGGTAAGTATGACATGTTTTTTATTAAAAAAAAAAAAGCTGAACCTTTACAATCCCTTTAATATTAGGAAGCAAAAAAAATTTAATGAAAAATACCAGATGCATGCAGGAACATATCAGTGAAGATGTCAGGTCATATATTATGTATTATTTTTTAGCAAATGTAAACTTGCAAAATAATAATAAAAATAAAGGAGCCGAAAAATCCAATAAACATTTGGCTAAGAGTATGCAATTTTCTGCATTGCTATAAAAGTTCAGAGTGAATGATTTTTAAATTCCTCAGAACTGCAAATTGAATCCTAGTATCCTTAAAATGTAATGCCTACCTAAGCTGCAGGTCTGGATAAGAGTATTTTATGAATTTTTAAGAGAACCTTATGCTGTTTTTTTTTTTTAAAGGGATAGTACACATTAATTGCAAAAAATGTGTACTGTTCCTTTAATTAAAAAAAAACACAAAGAAAAACACTGGCGTAGGGCCTCCCCTAAAAGTTCATATCAGAGCCCTATTTAAGCATGCTCCCTAGCTGGCCAGAAAAGGGAGGATAGGGGTCAGCATGTGTGTGCTCTCTCTTGTGAACAATGCCAGGCCATTTTTCCTTATGGGATAGTACCATGGGATAGTACTGTGACAGAGCCAACCAGGACAGGGGCTTTTGGAGGGAACTAGGGGCTTGCCTCCTACCCAATGATTATGGCCCATGGAGAGAGCAGATCATCCTCTAATGATGAATAACAATGTGATGAACACTAAGAGCGAGTCTTGGATTAATTCTCTGAATAAGGACAATAAAGTTTCCCTTCTGGAGTAAATGGAAACATATAATATTACTCTTGTACAGGTTAATGGTCAGAGGGAATATGGTGGCCCTCCTGCAGACTGGGTGGGAGAGGCTCCTTCAAATGGGACAGAAATATTTATCAACAATATCCCTCAAGAAAGCAATGAAGATAAATTCATTCCACTTTTTCAGACTGCAGGAACATTGTATAAGTTTGTCTCATAGACTATTGTAGACTGTTGCCAGGTAGACTGAAGTGGGGTGGGATCACAGTTTGTTATGTGCTATTTGTTGGGTATGTCACTCCCATTGTGTGCCTTCTAGGTGTGAATTCCTATTGTTAAGTGAGTCATCTATTGTTTCTGTCTGTCTGATCATCTCTTGGAGAGGTGATCACTGTTAGTTGTTAGCTTTTAACTGGATTGGTGTTTGAAGTTTGCATTATCATGCTAATATCCTCAAGAGGGGAATGTCATTCTGTGGCGTATAAAGTATGTGTCTGAGTTTTAATAAACAGTCATTCCTTTGGTTCTTCCTCAACATCTTCTGTACTATGCTTGGGGTAAAGGGGCTGGTATTAGCTCTCGGTCTGTTGGAAGGGTTTGGAATGCAGGGGGCACTGTTTGGTGGAAGCACCCAGGCTGGGCACCAGGCACTCCATCACAAGTACCATGCTGCCTCCCCCCACACTGTCAAGGCACCTTATCCCAAAGTTGATGGGAACAATGGTCTCATTTCCACATGATGTGCCCCAAAAGGGATGTGAGAGTCCGCAGTTGGGACTTATCAGAATACCTGGACCTCTAACCTTTGTGAGTGTTGCCCTTTAAGCTGCATTAAAAGACCTATTTCCCAACAATATTTTTTTTATTTTTTTTTTGCATTGATACATGTCCCCCATGGCAACGCCCAACTACCAATGTCCTTTTTTTTAACTAAAGCTTGCAAATTGGCATTGAGAAGGCAAGAAAAACAAAACAAAATCCAGCTCCCTTAAACGTAAATGATGTTTGGGACTATGTTTGGTAATTGGGAACAACCAAAGTTTGCCTAGTTAGCTCATAAATACTCTGACATGTGTTTGCATGCTAATATCTACATCTATGTTAGCTTGGCCTAACCACTTCCTGTTCAGGGTACATTTAGAAATGGCCTTGGACAGGAAGGGCACAGCTATGATTGAGATATCCTCTTTTAGGGCCAGCGATTCTGCACAAAGTATAAGTAATTTGAGCTGCTAACGATTACTTTTACAAGCCACTGCTGCCGCCACCTTGATCGAGCTCTCCCATTCAATCATAGAGCCCAGAGAGGATGTTACTGGCGGCATCCAGCTCTATGCATACAGAGAGAGGAATGGATGTTGTTCCTCACACAGTGTGATGTCAGAAACAGGAAATAACAAGGATTTTGTCACTTCCTGTTTTGGGTCTTTGTTTACTTGGCCATTATCGGTTTTGGTTATTAGGTCTTTATGGACTTTGCTTTGTGCACTGGTGCGCAGTCACGTTGGAACAGGAAGGGGTCATCCCCAAACTGTTCCCACAAAGTTGGGAGCATGAAATTGTCCAAAATGTTTTGGTATGCTGATGCCATAATAGTTCCCTTCACTGGAACTAAGGGGCAAAGACCAAACCCCTGAAAAACCACCCCACACCATCATCCCCCTCCACCAAAGGATTTTGGACCAGTGCACAAAGCAAGAACCATCAAGGCATGGATAAGTGAGTTTGGCGTTGAGGAACTTGACTGGCCTGCACCTCAACCCGATAGAACACCTTTGGGATGAAATGGAGTGGGACCCTGGCCTTCTCATCCAACATCAGTGCCTGACCTCACAAATGCGCCTCTGGAAGAATGGTCAAACATTCCCATAGACACTCCTAACCCTTGTGGACAGCCTTCCCAGAAGAGATGAAGCTGTTATAGCTGCAAAGGGTGGGCCGACTCAATATTGATCCCTATAGACTAAGGCTGGGATGCCATTAAAGTTCATGTGCGTGAAAAGGCAGGTGTCCCAATACTTTTGACAATATAGTGTAGGTATGGTGTTTGTTTATTTATAAAAAAAATCCTGTGCAAAATCCTAAGCATTTACACAGTTGTTGTGTGTAATCCTTGTAATGTGTTTATGTGTGTTTTCTATGATTGGCAACTCCATCTATTGGCCATAATTTGGTTTTCTGATTAGTATTTCAGGGATATAATAGATAATGGCCGCTAGACAGAGTTGACTATCATAGGTAATACATTATTGAACCCCTAAATTATCAGTAACAGAATAGCTAAAGTTTGACTCACTCTCTCCTTTGATGTTGCTTTCTCTCTAACCAAATCAACAGGTCAATTGAGTAACAATAGCCATGGTAGCCCATATGGTCACTATGAAAAGTGTGGGTGGGGGAGAGCCCCATTAGAGAGGTTTTTTTTTTGGACAAAATATGCCAAGAAATTGTGTGCATGTGAAGATAACACATGTCCAGTATTATCTTATTAAGGAATGGAGTGATTGCCATAAACACTGACCCCTCTACCTCTGTGTACCTAGATAGCAACCAATTGTGCTGCAAGTTTGAAAATGACTTGCTAAGCTATTGCTAGACTTGCCAGGCTTCACACGTTTGTTGCACAATTGCAGCAAGTCTACATTGCATGAGTCCAGATCAACTTTCTTTGAAAACATTCTGCATGTCTGCTGTAAGTTCTGGTTCAGTTATGTTGTGCAATAGTCCTCCCACCACAGGGGGCACTATGGCTGAATTGTAATGCTGTAGACTTGCAGAGCTATTGCTGGAGACTCACCACTGCAACTTTGCTCTTGCTAGAGACTTATCACACAAATTTGCTAAAATTGCAAAAGTGTCAACTAGAGCTTGTGCTTCTGCAAGTGCACAATGTGCCAGTGAAAATGTGCAGCAAGTTAATAGACTTACAATTCAACACTGCCACAAATTTGAGGCAAGTTATCCTTGCTATCCGGGTAGTTTTTAGTTTAGAAAAATTGGTGTCAGATGCACAGGAGGTGCCATCAGGATCATTCCTAGTCACAGATCCCTATTTTTCTTTGTCCTGTAAGAAGCATTTGCTTAGCCAGCCTATTATTTTATACAGGGGAAAAGGACTCCACTCTCCCAACCAGCCCATGTAAGACAAGAGTAGGAAGCTGCCTCAGCCGTCGCTCCTCCACAAACCATGCCGTTGACGCGTTTCGCCATGCCCACTGGGCCTTATTTATAGAGGTCACCTCTATGAGTAATCCCTAGAGGGTAGGGGCAGGAGTCCTTTTCCCCTATATGCATGATACCTTCTGGATGAGTTTATCTTGATGTTTTCACCCCTATTCCTGGAGACCAAGAAAACCTCTCTTTCCTGCTTAGAGCGGCACTCCAAGATTTTTTCCAGTTCTAAAACTAACCTGGTATGCTTACTGCAATCTTCATTTGACTGTAAATAGTGGGCTTGCTGCTAAAAGCTGGTAAGATAGAAGAGGTTTGCAGTTCTACAAAAAAAAAAAATAAATAATCCTCCCATCTACCATGCTCTGCTTGCATTGCATAGAGAAGCAAAGAAACCCAGTGAGGACATCACTGTATGCAAAAATAAAATATGTAACGAAAACAGAATGATTTATTTAAAACTGCTGATGGGGGGCAGAACCAGTAGAGGGCAATATATAGGAACATTATACGTCAACTTTACATATGGCTGACATGTTGCCTTTAAACCAACCAAAGATCATATGACTAGAATATGTTTCTTTTGTTCTTCACAGGTACACAGTCCACTGTGGAATACTGGCAGACTGAGTGACATGACGCTAATGGGCGACTCCTGATTTTTGAGTGCATGTGTATGGCAGATATATCAGGTAAGTGATATCCTATACTTAAACTATACTTACAGGCTGATACCAGATGCCTTACACCATTGCCTAAGTAGATATTAAAGTGACATTAAAGCCTTGTTTAAAAAAATAAAATAAAATAACAAACATGTTATACTTACCTGCTCTGTGCAGTGGTTTTGCACAGAGCAGCCTGGATCCTCCTCTTATCTTTGCACAGAGCAGCCTGGATCCTCATCTTTTCAGGTCCCACACCGGCGCTCCTGGCTCCTCTCTTCTGAAGGTTGTCCCCATAGCACCCAAGCAGGTTTGCTCCAGAGCCGTGGCTTTGTATGTCTATTCACACATGGAGCTGTGACTCTGCCCCGCCCCTCCATCTCCTGATTGTCTCATTGGCCGTGATTGACAGCAGCGGGAGCCAATGGCTCCTGCTGCTGCCAAAAGCCAATCAGGCATGCAAGTCCCTGGAGAAGCAAGGCTCTCGAGGACATCACTGGATCATGGTAAGTATTAGAGGGGGCTGCTATACACAGAAGGTTTTTTTTCCTTCACGCATAGAATGCAGTAAGATAAAAAACCTTGTGCCTTTGCAACCACTTTAATGTAACCCTTCTATCATAGATACAAGATCAAAGTACAGTCATTTTCAACCAGAGTTCCTCCAGAGATGGCTAGGGGTTCTTTGGGCTGTGGCTAACTGACCTCCCATATGATGGTGCCTGCATAGTTTCAGGTCTGACACCATTTGGCAGAGCCAGAGCCCTAACTATAAGGCATTCAATCTTGACCACCACCAATAGAAGGGGCATTTTCCCAATGACCATCAAAAGACTAATCTTATCAGGAGTTTCCTGGGGCCTGAAAATAATTGCAAGGGCCTCTTTTGGATAAAAAAGGTTGAGAAAGGCTGTCATAGACGTTAGTTAGTTTTAGTTTATTTCGAACATGTAAAAAAACATAGAATAAAAAGTAATTATTCAGTAGTGGACAATCAAAAAACAACAATTTTTGGGAGAAGACAAAAAAATAATTTTGTTTACATATCTGAAGAGTTGGAAGAAGTACATATATTTCAATATCATGGCCAATAGTGAAACGGCACCCCAACTCAATAAGGTTCACAGACTTGGTCGGCTTCCTCCGGATGAAACGATTATGTTGCTGTAGGAAACATGCAATCAAAAAAAAAATATTTGAGACTTAATCAGACACTTTAGAAAAACCTCCATATAAAAGTGTATCATATAAATAATAGTACATACTTGATCATTTCCTGTGCTGCATGTCCATATGCTACAACCAGAACCACCTTAAAATCACTGTTCATTATGAATTTAAAGCGGAGTTCCACCCAAAAGTGGAACTTCCACTTTAAGGAGAGGCGACCCCCCGACATGTCACAATTGGCATGTCATTGTTTTGGGGGACAGCTGGGACCTTGTTTTCACAGGGTCCCAGCTGCACCTCCTGTCCTGGCGTCGCGGAGCCGGAAGGAAGTTCACTTTCTCCCCCTCCCACCCGGCAATCTTCTGGGAAATGTCACAGGTCCCAGAAGATACGCCGGACATTCACAAAGCGCAGCGCGACTCGCGCATGCACAGTGCACCTCACGCATGCGCAGTGTGCACCCGGCTTTGAAGCCAAAGCCGAGTGCCCACACTTGTGATGCCGACACCACCGAGGGGAGGGGGAGAAGAGCGAGCCTTCAGGCGGCCGCATCGCTAGAGCCTGGGATAGGTGATATCCGATTGTTAAAAGTCAGCAGCTACACTTTTTGTAGCTGCTGACTTTTAACTGGGTGGAACTCCGCTTTAAATCCGGATTACATTTTCGTTATTCGGAGATTCGGATGTATCTGAATCTCCAAATCACAATAGTAATGAAATTCAATAATGAATAAAAGGGGGTGGGTACGGCGTTGCCAAACGTCCGTATGCTGGACGTGTGAATATAATAAGTAGTGCTAGTGTATTGGAAATCAACAATAAACCAATAAATCACAAAAATGAATTAATCACAGAAATGAAACAAATGTGCATATAAACAAATAACATATCACTGTGATAATACCAGCAGAATAGTGAATACAGCCCAGAACACAATGACTGTATCTGCAAAAATGAGGATTGTGGGGTTCCTTTACCAAGAGAGCCCCCTAGTGACAGTACTTAAAAAATGAGAAAAGTTTGTGTAAAAAGTTCGGATGGGGGACAGAAAGCAGTTCAGCGTGGGGGGTGAGAAATGGAGTAGATAGGGAGGTGACACGTCCGTGCTCCCCCCAGCACACCCCACTCACCAACCCGGTTGATATGAGGATCTGTGGCGATCAGGTCCCGCTGTGGAGAGTCGATGGTATGGAGCTTGCGGTCTCAGCCCTGTGACGTTTCCTGTGGCTCAATCCAGATTGTTTAGGGTATCAATAAATAATAACATAAACTCCATAGTGTAGGGTATCGTGGAAGGCAATAACGGTGTGTAAATGGGTACTCACTGAGTCCTATGAGAAGTCAGACTCCGGAATTTCCGTGCGTTATACTGGCTGCTATACCGGAAGTGCGTGTGACGCTCTCTGGCTCCGCCTGGCACGTTTCGTCATAGAGACGTCATCGGAGGCGTCAAAGAACTTTTCAAACAAATACACTAAACAAATCTGAATATATGAAATGAATCCCAAAAAATAATCATTCTAACATAAAGAATATGACGAAACGAAATGATTAACTTAACAAATGAATCTGAAACAAAACAAATTCTTCCGTTGTGCATATCTCTAAAAAATGTCCTCCCAATGGACACACGGGGCAATCAGAGGCGATGTCAAAAGGGGACACCTCCCCAACATCCCACTGATCACATGTCCTATTGAGGAATCCATATATAATATGGAAACAAGTAGATGTCTAATATTAACACCTATAGATAAAATCAGGGTTACTCAATCACATAATTTCTTTTTATTTTAATATTCCATCTTTAATGGCTAAGCTCCATCAAGTGCCACACCACTCTTCAACAAAGAATCGAGCATTCAACAATGGGCTTCCATAAACCTAGTTTTCTCTGTGCTAGCTAAGTACAGGCAATCAATTATCCTTTCTAATAGAATTTGCAGTCATTCAATAAAACATCTGAAATATCTGAAGTGTAAATGACTTCTTTATACAAGATGAATGCAGTATGACTTGTATGAAAATGTGAAAGGATGACAAAGAAAACACAATGCAAGTTTTATTTACAATAGGCATGTTGTTAGTGATCTGTACTAATAAACCAAGAAAGTCCAAGTGACAAGACTATAATATGAAAGATAAATCACACACGCTCCAACAGCCGTTGTAGTCGTCGCTCATGTTGTCTAAGCGTCTCCATAACTTTGCCAATTAGTCCATGCTTCTGCTGAGGAATCCGTGTCCAGTGAACTCTCATAATTCGGGATTTGAGTTTTTTAAAGGGGAATTTTTGGCAAACTTTTGGCTAAATACATTATTGTCAATAGGGAAGGTAAAATGAAGGCGATTCTTGGTGGTTTTTAAGGGTGCAATGGGCTTTAAATGGCTCCTGAGGGTTACAAAATATCCTTTAGGCCAGTGTTCCTCAACTCCAGTCCTCAAGGCCCACCAACAGGTCATGTTTTCAGAATTTCCATTATTTTGCACAGGTGATTTGATCAGTTTCACTGCCTTAGTAATTACCACAGCTGATTCATCTGAGGGAAATCCTAAAAACATGACCTGTTGGTGGGCCTTGAGGACTGGAGTTGAGGAACACTGCTTTAGGCTATTCCTGAAAGGATGGACAACGTTTCGGGGAGCAGGTTCCCTTTATAAAGTCATATTCAAATTTCACCTGGTGAAATTTGACTTGATAAAGGGGACCTGCTCCCTGAAACATTGTCCACTCTGTCTAGGATAGCTAAAAAGAGGTTTTATCATGTAGTCCATGCTTTTACCTCCACCAGTCACCTGGTATCCTTTTTATCCAAATCTTGGGTATGGTAACTCTTTTTCGTAACGTTTGTATAGGAAATTCACAATATCTGCTGCACTATATGATGTGTTTTGTACTACACTTTGTCTGTGAGGTATTGTAGTTCAGCAAATGTGATTTTTTTTTGTGCAAAAGAACAGTATATGCTAAATTTGTATGAACATGAAACATATATTAAACAATGTGAACTATAAAACTTCTTTGATGACTTCTTGGCTTTTTTTTTTATTTTTATTGTCCAGTCAATGCCATCACACAGGTAGTAAACAGTCCCGTGTAAGCTATAGCACTGACATACCTCCTTATTCACAGTCTGCCCAGACAGTATAGTCACCTGCGGACTTGGCACCATCCACAGGCAGCCTAACTCTTCCATAAGGCACATAATTTGAAGTCAACACAATTTTTCTCTGCAATACAGAGGATGTTTTTCCAGTTTTTTGTAGTGTAAAAAGACAATGACTTTCCTAAGCCCTGTCTTTGTGAAGTACTAACACTGACTGAGAGAACATGGAAAAAACAAGAAAGGTCTAGCTAGGAATGAACTAAGTGGCACAGTAGGAGATGCCAATTCACATAAGCCCAAAAATGTTACTAGATGTCAGCATTCTATAGAGCAATAATAGCCTGTTGCAGTTGAATGGAGCACATATACACAACACATAAAATACATATAGGTAGAAGAGAAAATGCAGTTAAGTGACTTATAGGTCTCGTCCCTCTCATTGCCTGTGATTGAGAGTGAAAGAAGAGCTCCTCTCTCCATCACTCTGCTAACCCCCTGATCAAAATTTGTTTTGCTAGCACACAAGCCCTGCAGTGCAACTGATTGGCTCCTTGTGCTGCTTCTCCCTCCTCCAGTTTGAGTTTTGGTTGAAGTCGAATTTGGATCCTACACTGCTTGTGTTGCTCTGGTTGTATGCCCTTTAGGACACTTAGCAGAGCATTTAATCCATGTCCTTAGCTCATTGCTTCCTCCCTGATGGATAATGACAATACAGGGAAAGTGGAGCATAGGACGATGTCAATTGGCTGTAGCCAAAGCCTGAGACTTGAGCCTGCCCCTGGCAATGAAGGAGATGATTTCTATTGGCTGCCACCATGACTGGACTTTTGTCCTTTCCACAGCAGGGAAACAGGCAGGGAAATGGAAAGAAGAGAACTCAGAGCCAACAGGAGCCCAGGAAGAGTCTGCCAGTAGCCAAGGAGAGAGTAGAATGAGCTGCTGCAAGAGAGCCTGCTGGACTGCTTGCTATGCTCGACAAAGTGAGAGGCTGTCAGTAAGAGAGCTACATGCAGAACCATGAGGCTGCTAAGAGTGGTGCTGTCCAAAGATAATTGTGTGATGACCCACGTGGGGAACAAGTTGAAGGGTTGTGCTGTGCAGGCTAAAAGAGAGCGAGATCTATCGATCACGAAGGAGGTACAAGATTGAAAGGGAAGCTCAGAGCCTAGCAGGCTGCCTTTTGCATGACCTCACCTAGAAGCACACAAAATTTCAGAGGCCCTTAGGGACAGTGTGACCTACTCCTAATTTGCATCCATCCTGTGTATAAGAGTTGCCATCAAAGAATAAACTGTCTAGAGAAAATCTTCAGAAGTCACATGGGGTTTCGTTCAGGATTCTCCATACCCTTCGCACAGTGATTACTGCACCAGGAAGTATGAGCAAATCTAGTAAGATGGACCCAGTCCAGTGAAGGGCAGGAACTATCTTTTGACATTGGACTGACAAATGAAACCATCTTTAACCAAAAAACATCTACAATAAAGACCCAGGAGATGGGGGAGATGTTTCAAGCTATGGTAATTCCACTAGCAAGTCAACAGGTTCAATGCTCTCATAAATGGAATAAACGCCGCTCTACCAAACCACCCATGCAACATAGGAGTAAGAAGTGGCCTCAGTATACATGTCTCGGCTAAACCACGCCCTATGATGCATTTTGCCCCTACTGCTTGGGGCTTAGGACTAAGCCCTGGCAGGAGGGGTGAAACACATCAGAGGGCATGTTTTGGCAGAGACATGTAGGCTGAGGCTGCTCCTTACTCCTATGTTGCATGGGCTGGTTGGGAGAGCAGCATTTTTTTTCAATTTATGTGTGCACTACTTTATAGATTAGTATATTGATACGCCAGCACCCTGTTCTCTGTGGATACAGAGATGAGATTCCACTTTAGATTCAAGCAGCGCTCCAAGTCTTTACCCAGGTTGCAGGTTTAATGCTTTGTTACAACTGTGGAGGCATAGGCCAAGTCCACCAAAGGAGGAGGAGTTTTTGCAGAAGTCACAGAGAAACCTCAACGAACCCCAGGTGAAGGAACCAGTTGGATGCCTGAGCCAGCTTCCAATTAAGCTACAATGCAAGAAAGAGAGGGAAGCAGCCTGTGCCTTTAAGTACAGCCTCACACAACACCTGAAAGAAGCAATTAAAGATGCTCCCTTTGTGTTTGAATTCCCCAGTTTGAAAAAGGGATGGCCACCAACCTCCAGAACATCAAAGGAGAAAGATACAAACCCAGTCAGCTAGACCAACTGCTTCTACTACAGTCCCTGTCAGATTGATAGGCCCCTCTCCTGTGGTGCCTGATGGGTGCAGTTGCAAGGCGGGTCATTAATCGAATAGGTAGAAGAAGCCAAACACTCCATCAGCTCCTTAGGGAGTCAGTACTACACTGGCATATACAAAATACATTTAATTATGTTTTAATGAATACAGAGCTGAATTAATTTGTGTCTTTTATGTGTGCCTGGAGTTCAGCATTAGGCTTTTTCAATCTGAGGATGGTACAGACTTTTCAGGTTGTATTACACAGCCCATTAAATGAATCCACAGAGCAATTTAATCCAAATCAAAAAATATTTTAATCATGACTGCCCTGACAATAATGACTGTTTATATGAACGTTTAGAATGGGTTACACCTTGGTCAATTGTCATTCACACAAGGTGCCGGACTTGATAGCGGCTCGGTTCAATACAGGACTCTGCTGCCCTAATAGAAAATGCAAAAGATGTAATTACACATAACAACAGGCTGACCTGCTTGTCATTTTCTGGCTGATGAAATGCTTCAAACAGAACTCCAGGCTCACCTTTTTCCTAAATTAATCAGTCAGGGATGTGCTCTAAGTGTTTTTGCTCCAAGTGATTGCTTTCTGATGTTTCTTCGCTGTTCACAATCTGCTGCTGAAGTTTTACCTAAGCCCATTGCTGCTGACTTACTTCCTACTGGACGACAGTGTCATCTAGCTTCATTGTCAGTGGCCTCGCTATCATTAATTGGTAGGAAGAGTCAGCGCAAAAAAAAAGCCAATCTATAGTTCCAATGGCAGAGGTACCCGATGTGGTTGTTCAAAGGATAGGCATGAGTCATCTGCTTTAGTAAAACATCAGATTACTTTATTTCTATGACTGAAATGCATTTTGTGGCTTTAAATTGCCACTTCCTCAATTCAAGGTAATAAATGCTACATGTGATCCACCTAGATGGTTTCACTGCCACTAATTCTAAACTCCACCTATCTGGCCAATAAAGAACATTGCCCAAGTAGAACTTATTACCAGCTGATACTAGTCACCAATTTGATCACCTTGATCTGAGGAAGTGGCAATTTAAACCATTTTATTTGGTAAAATAAAGTAATTAGATGTTTTACTAAAGCAGACGGCTATGCCTATCCTTTGAACAACCACATCAGGCACTTCTGCCAATAGAACTATCAACAGGCTTTTTTGGTGCTGACTCTTCCTACCAATTCTTTCACCCACCTGAGAATCCCACAGAGCACCCAGGATGGGAATGCCTGAGGCATAGAGAGCAACCACACTGACCCTGCGTAGAGACAGGTTTTCTCCACCCGTGCACTAGGCCTTGCGTGTTCCCCCTTTGCTGGATGACTGCAGCCTCAACAGTTGTAAGTCCATTTTGATCTTTTTTCCTTTTATTGTGGAAGAATTTGAATTAATCTACTACATCTCCGACCTCCCTCTCTCTTTTTTTTTCTGTGGAAACTGAGCTTTTACCAGAGACTTCTGGTCACCTCCTCAGGATCCTTCAGTCCGCAATTTACCACCATGCCCCAGACCCTCGTTATCATTAACATCCGCCAAAGTCCACTATTTATGTGACTGTTTGAATGTGTACTGAGGAGCGCTTGGTACAAAGTTCATCTTACTTGAAGGACTTTTTGAAACATTTCCAGGCAACACTTTAGGGGGAAAAAAATGTCCCCCTTATTCAGGGCTTAAGTAGTCAATGTTAATAAAATTGCAAAAGAATGCACTAAGGGACATGTGTTAAAGCTTGATGAAGACTAACGTTCCCTGATGCCAGCTGACTGTCTTTAACCATTAACTGTTTCAAAAAAGTCCTTCAAGAGAGATGAACTTTTGTACCAGGTGTTCCTCAGTACACATCAAAGAACTTATTGTCTAAAGAGTGCTTTCTACATTGCTGTCAGAGAGGTAGTGGCCTAGGACTAGAAAAAGGTCCACCTATATTATAGTTCAACCACGCTTCTTTGAAGGAAGAAATCACTTTACTGTAGACCCATCAGGACCAACTTTAACTTCTAACAGTCCAGTACAATTACACACACATCAGGCATTATTTATGTGATGTCATTGGAGGCAGTTACATTTATTGATCTGCAGAAATCCTTAGTAACACCAACCACTTATGATAGACATGTGTGTCCTAGCAGCATCCAACCGCTGATAGATATCCACTTTGGCCACGGCTGGGATAGAGAAGATAAAAGTTCAAACCGCCATGTGCCTAAACTCTTTAGAAACGCAAGTGTCAAAGCAAAGGGTGTTACTGCAAGCAGGTCATCTGTCCCTCTACAGCAGCTCCTCCAATGAGAATTGGGACATCCCGGGCATGCAGTCCCAAAAGAGTTGCACAGGTCAAGGTGCATGCTGTAACTCCTTGCTTACAACTTGACCAGATGGGGGCTTGCAGTGCAAGGATTTATTTGCCCTCTAAATACCTTAATTCTGCTGAAAACATTGTGTTAATGTGACCACAAAGTAATCAATAAAAATAAGGTATTTAGAGAGCAAACAAATTTAAATTAAACCCTGATTTGAACCCTGATTTCAGCAGAATTAAGGTATTTAGAGGGCAAATAAATCCTTGCACTGCAAGCCCCCATCTGGTCAAGTTGTAAGCAAGGAGTTACAGCATGCACCTTGACCTGTGCAACTCTTTTGGGACTGCATGCCCGGGATGTCCCAATTCTCATTGGAGGAGCTGCTGTAGAGGGACAGGGGACCTGCTTGCAGTAACACCCTTTGCTTTGACACTTGCGTTTCTAAAGAGTTTAGGCACATGGCGGTTTGAACTTTTATCTTCTCTATCCCAGCCGTGGCCAATGTGGATAACTATCAGCGGTTGGATGCTGCTAGGACACACATGGGGCATGGAGAATAAGAGGCCTGTAAGAAATGAAAACTGAAGTTCATCTTATCAAGAACAAGCTAGATGTCAGCTCTGAGGAAATAAAGTATCCAAATGATGAGGAGGAAAGTTAATGTTCTATACATGGTACAAAGTGCATTTAAAACCTAATAGAAGTTTAATTTTTAATTATATATTTAAGTAAAGCCTGCAGGAAACTAGAGTTATGTTCATGTTTTACTTTAATTGTCTTGCCTAAATTAGCTAAAGTGCAAGTAGAATTCCATGTTCAAGGACAGAAGGCGGTAGAGAGGATCGTTCTTGTTTTCTTCAGGATCTACTTTTTGAAAGCTCCATAACATGTTATCTTTAACCAAATGTGATTTTCAATAAATGCAATGTCTAGACATATTGTCCTGGGGCAGCTACTCTTCAGAGACCTGCCTAAAACTTTCTTCTATAGCAGACCTAAAGCCCAGTTCACTCTTAAGCTGAGCATCCTTGATCATTGTTCCAGGCTTTGAGTGTTTGTGCAGACATATTAGTGCAGGTTTTTTTAAATAAATTTTATTTTTATTTGATCACTCCATACATCAATTGGAATAAGTCATGACAAGAAAAAAGTTTACTGTACAGGTACCATTTTTAAAATATTTGAGGTCATAGCTTATAAGGCTTCTAAAGTTAGGTACACACTATGAGAAAATCGGAGGAAAAATTCCATACGAGGCATGATCGCACGATTTTAGTATAGTGTGTAAACAACTTTCGATATCTGCTTCAGACTTTGCAAACTTAAATTTCCGAAGGGAAAAACTCCATAAAAAAAAGAGAAAAATCAGATACGAAAGACTGTGCATGATCAGAAACGATAAAGAACAAAAAAAGCCTTATTTGTTTTACAACAATTTTCGTACATTATTTCCTTCCTCAGTTCTGACTTGCTGGGAAAAATCGAGGAAAACCGGATGATCATTTGGCTGATTTTCTTATAGTGTGTACCCACCTTTAGAATTGTTGTGGCTTTAAATCTGGTTCAAAAAGACAACATTTAGGTGCTGCTCAGGTAGAGAGGTAAAGTCCAACTAGACTGCTGCGAATGCAGACAGGGGCAGGAAGCTCGTCCTAGCTCCAAGCCGCAGCAATATCAAAGGAAAAGATCCATAAGTTGCACATTATAAAGCAGACCCATGTGCATGAAGTGAGATGAATGGCAGCCTCAGCCCAGGCTCCAGCCAGGCCATGCCCCCAACGTGTTTCACTCCACACCCTTGGAGCTCTGCCCCTTGGAGCTCAAGCTCCAGCTCCAAGGGGCAGAGCGAAATGAGTTGGGGGTGTGTGGCCTAACTGGAGTGTGGGCCGAGGCTGCCATTCTTCTCACTTCATGCACATGGGTCTGCTTCATGATGTGCAGCTTATGGATCTTTTCCATATACAGTATCTGGTTAGTCATTTCCACACTGGAGTATACTGTACCAGCTATACAGACATTGGAGTGGCTCAGTATTTTATAATATTTGGAAATATGGGTAAGGTACCCTCATAAGTAAGACAATGACAACCCCCAAAAATAAATAATGGGGAAGTGGGATGTAGTGTGGAGGGAAACTGAAGGGTGCCATTCAAGCAGTCTTCTTAAGAAGAAAAGTAAAGACTGAATGGCTTTGGGTAATAGCACTGAATGTGATGTTGTTTTTATAAAATAAATGAACCATATCCTTGTGTGAATATACAATTGTTCTAGTAGAACCATTTGTTTCAGAATTTTATTTTCTTTAAATTTTAGAGAAACCAAAAGATTTTCCATCCGGTAGACTTCATTAACTTTGGAGATCCATTCTCCAAGATGGGCATGTGGTAACTGGCAGTGGTTACCCTTTATCGTTTAAGTACCAACATCCACAATGCATTTAAACTAGAAAAAAAGTGTATAGAAGAAGCTCCAAAAAGGATTTGTGAGATGGATATCCATTAACTGACAGAGGGAAAAGCTGTACTTTTCCACTTTTGAAGCATGCAGACCTTGGCAGCATTTAGTAGGTGGATGAGTAACGGATTTTTATAATGTTTCTTAGATAATGGAGCTTGAATGGCAAGAGAGGAGTGCCCAATGTCCAAAGTAATACTACATTCCATGGGAGGATAATAATCATTTATTGAGAGTAAAGAATGTACAAGTCCTTGAGGATCTTTGTTGGTTATATTGTATGCTTGGGCATCATAATTAGTGCTCATAGTTTACCTCCCAGCTGCGAAGGTTTTCCGTTTTCTTCCACCATTTTATGAACATATTATGAGTATCATTGCACAGTGCCTGAATTGTCCATATTGTAATTTCATCCATGTCTTTATGCACCTTGCTTTGTGCACTGGTCCAAATCATTTGATGGAGGAGGGATTATTGTGTGGGGTTGTTTTTCGGGGGTTGGGCTTGGCCCCTTAGTCCCAGTGAAGGGAACTCTTAAGGTGTCAGCATACCAAGACATTTTGGACAATTTCATGCTCCCAACTTTGTGGGAACAGTTTGGGGATGGCCCCTTCCTGTTCCAACATGACTGTGCACAAAGCAAGGTCCATAAAGAAATGGATGAGCAAATTTAGCTTGGAGGAACTTGACTGGCCTGCACAGAGTTCTGACCTCAACCCGATAGAACACCTTTGGTATGAATTAGAGCAGAGGCTGTGAGCCAGGCCTTTTTGTCCAACATCAGTGCCTGACCTCACAAATGTGCTTCTAGAAGAATGGTCTAACATTCCCATAGACACTTCTAAACCTTGTGGACAGCGTTCCCAGAAGAGTTAAAGCTGTTATAGCTGCAAAGGGTGGGCCAACTCAATATTGAACCGTACAGACTAAGACTGAGGTGCCATTAAAGTTCATGTGCGTGTAAAGGCAGGTGTCCCAATAATTTTGACAATATAGTGTTTAATAACGAGTTCCAATTACAACAGCGAAAAAATGGATTGAGTCTAAGAAGACTGGATTAAATGCAAGAAATAACAGTACTAAAATAATACCACAGCATTTGTCAATGTACAAGCGCAGAAGCTGATATATGGGTTTCATTGAGAGACCCTGATCGCTTATACATATCTGGTCCAAATCTAATAAAAGAAGGAAAACACAATAAAAATAATAATAATAATAATTATACATGAATACATACATACAGTAGATTAATAATAATGGGAGTGATACTAGTAATAGTAGTAATACAAATAATAGTAAAAAAATAATAATAATAATAATAAAAGATCAAAGGTATATGGGCACATAAATATAATAAAAATGTTGTTGAAAAATCAGTCATATATACAGTTGTGCTCATAAGTTTACATACCCTGGCAGAATTTATGATTTCTTGGCCATTTTTCAGAGAATATGAATGATAACACAAAAACTTTTCTTTAACTCATGGTTAGTGTTTGACTGAAGCCATTTATTATCAATCAACTGTGTTTACTCTTTTTAAATCAGAAAGGCAAAAGAAACAACCCAAATGACCCTGATCAAAAGTTTACATACCCTGGTAATTTTGGCCCGATAACATGCACACAAGTTGACACAAAGGGGTTTGAATGGCTATTAAAGGTAACCATCCTCACCTGTGATTTGTTTGCTTGTAATTAGTGTGTGTGTATAAACGGTCAATGAGTTTCTGGACTCCTGTCAGACCCTTGCATCTTTCATCCAGTGCTGCACTGACATTTCTGAGTCAGGGGGAATGCAAAAGAATTGTCAAAGGATCTGTGGGAAAAGGTAGTTGAACTTTATAAAACAGGAAAGAGCTATAAAAAGATATCCAAGGAAATGAGAATGCCAATCAGCAGTGTTCAAACTCTATTTAAGAAGTGGAAAATGAGGGGTTCTGTTGAAACCAAACCAAGGTCAGGTAGACCAACTATAATTTTAACCACAACTGCCAGGAAAATAGTTCGGGATGCAAAGAAAAACCCACAAATAACTTCAGGTGAAATACAGGATTTTCTGAAAACATGTGGTGTGGCCGTTTCAAGATGCACAATAAGGAGGCACTTGAAGAAAGATGGGCTGCATGGTCGAGTCGCCAGAAGAAAAACATTGCTACGCAAATGCCACAAAGTATCCCACTTACAATACACCAAACAGCACAGAGACAAGCCCCAAACCTTCTGCCACAAAGTCATTTGGAGTGATGAGACCAAAATTGAGCTATTTGGCCACAACCATAAACATTACATTTGGAGAGGAGTCAACAAGGCCTATGATGTAAGGTACACAAGGCCAAGTCGACCTGTCATTGGCTACAGCAGAATAAAGTGAAGGTTCTGGAGTGGCCATCTCAGTCTCCTGACCTCAATATCATTGAGCCACTCTGGGGAGATCTCAAACGTGCAGTTCTTGCAAGACAGCCCAAGAATTTCCAGGAACTGGAGGCTTTCTGCCAAGAGGAATGGGCAGCTTTACCATCTGAGAAGATAAAGAGCCTCATCCACAAATACCACAAAATACTTCAAGCTGTCATTGATGTTAAAGGGGGCAAAACACGGTATTAAGAACTAGGGTATGTAAACTTTTGATCAGGGTCATTTGGGTAGTTTCTGTTGTCATTATGATTTAAAAAGAGTAAACACCGTTGTTTGATAATAAATTGCTTCAGCCAAACACTAAACATGAGTGAAAGAAAAGTTTTTGTGTTATCATTCATATTCTCTGTAAAATGGCCAAGAAATCATAAATTCTGTAAACTTATGAGGACAACTGTATGGTTGGTTGATCATTAAATCAGTACAAATAAAAAAATGTACACAAATATAAAAATTGAATATTGATGGGTTGGACATTAGGTTGATTATAGAGTGCAAAGGGTTAATCAATAAAATCAATAACTCAAGAAAGCCTATTTATATATGTGGGAGATTTAATTGAAATAAAATATGATATGACAAGAGCAATATGTGAGAGAAAGGCTAGTGCACGTTTCAGGCTTGAGAATTTTTTTTTTTTTTTTAGTTGTTAGCCAATGGAAAGCTAATTAATAGACAAGTAGAAGCACAATAAAATGCCCATTTTTCAGGTGGTCCCTTTAAAGTCCATTGGGGCTACACTCAACCCCAAAAGAAGCTTAGATACTTTTTTGAGCTTCGAGGACACGATGCTCAGGTGTGAATGGGCACCAATGGATAAAACTTCAGGCGAAGGCTCAAATCATGCTTCAAATCACTCAGGTGTGGATGGGACCAACTGAGTTCCAGCTAAAATAACAACTAATAAAAATGGTCCAGCACCCCACATTTGCCCTGTACCCTCTAATCAATACAAACTTGCAATAGGTTGGAGTGCATTATTGCGGAATATTGAACTCCCAGTTCTGCTGGGAGGAGAAGTGATGTCACCCAAGCCTTCCAGAGGCCAATGTATTTTTTTTTGGGGGGGGTGAATGGTTTGTTTATAATTTTTTTTTTCTTGAAAGCCATTTGTGTTAGGGGGCACAGAGGGCTGCTTAAAAATGGACCTTTTCGTTTTCCATGTAAAGCTCACTTTAAAAACATAAAGGCCCCATAAATGGGTACAACATTAATTTGACTTCATTTTTAAATGGACTAAATAACACTTATAAATTAGTGCAATGCGCAGAATTCCTCAAGATGTGCTTTGGATGAATGGTCTGTGGTCTGCAGGTATAAATAGCGGTGTATCCTCTGCAGTGGACTTAATTATATTCTTTATTACATGAGTCAGAGGTTTTGTTACACTTCATAAAATACTGCATTCAGACTTGCATTTCCTTTTTTCCTTTAACATGCTGCTACATGCTATAGAAAATATGATATAAATTGCCATGTTTAAGAATGATAATGGCAGACAAGAGAGGTAATCTAGTGCTCAAGATGTAAAAACAAAAATAGCCAAAAATAAAATCTTAACGTTATCTCAATGCCAATAAAGAAGACACAAATTATTATAGCCCAGTATTAATAAATACTAAATTATTATTTTGTAATGGATCAGTGCAGGTATCTAGTGGATAGTAAAGCATACATAAATACTTCAGAGCTCAGAATAATACTTCTATTAGTAGCAAACTAAATACCCCTAAACCCCTAAAAACACCTAAACATTTCCTATACACAATATTGATAATGAACCATGCCAGTTACAAGGGTTTGGACAAACCACACAGCACCTTCGGGAGTGGTTGCAACAGTCAACTTTTATCCACCGAGACAGCGCTTTTTTTTTCCCAACAGAAATGATCCTCCAGGAGCTTTTAGTTTACACTTGCTTCAAAACATGGCTTCCGACACACTTTGTTAAAGCTCTCTGATTGCCAGTCAAAGCTCCTGTCACTAAATAAATGGTTATCTTACAGTCCTGTCTACACCTGCTTTTGGTTGGTGCTTCAATGAGGCTTCAATGAGGCTTTGGTGGGGCTTCGCTGACGCTTTGGTGGGGCTTCGCTGATGCTTTGGTGGGGCTTCGATGAGGCTTTGGTGGAGCTACGATGAGGCTTTGTGGGGCTTCGATAAGGCATCGGTGTGGCTTCAACTTCTATGGGAGCTTTGAAGATGCTTTGAAGCACATCTAAAGCAACATGGGGTATCATTTTGTAAGCGAAGATGAAGCAAAGCAAAGCAAAAGCAAGTGTAAACTAACCATTTTATTTAGTGACGGGGGCTTTGACTAGCACTCTCAAAGCGTGTCCGAAGCCTTGTTTCGAAGCAAAACTAGCCCTTAATGTGTGTTGAAGCCGAAGCAAGTGTAAATGAGCCCTTATTTAGAGATATTTCAATGATTTGCCCAAGGTATGATGAGGAGATATTTTTTGCCCCCAAAATGCATTTAATATAATTTATCTTCTTGTCACATTGTTGTTAGCAATACAGGATCTACTGTATATTTCTATGGACTCTTAAGATAAACATTTGGCACCCATGATGACTTCTCAAATTGAGTGACCCCTATTTAGTTGTAGAGCTGCCAAGGTCATCAAGTTGAAAAACCACCTTTTGTCTGATGGGTGAAAGATCCAAGTTCAGCGCCTTACATCTACTTGTTAATGTAAAACGACTTTCCTGTCCATAGTCCATAGGGTTTATGCAGCTGACAGACCGCATCATATATACCTACATTTTTTGTTTGCTCATAGTAACATGTTAAATCGAACTTCTCCGCCCTTTTATGATCCTAAGTTTCTTAGGATCTTTTCACACCTGTGGTGGTGTCTACTGCCGCCATAAAAAGTGAACTGCGATGGATTGAATTACAGGTAAAAGGAGGTTTGCAGATGTTCAGAAGGTAAAGCTGCCACTCCCTGATACCTGTTTTTTTTTGCATTTTATTTATTACTGAACAGCAACTTTGCATTGTGGGAGCACGCCTAGCGTTTGGCTCGCGGCTTCATTCACTTACGTGGGAGAGTTCGGCCTCAGCACGTAGCGAGTGTGCCCATACAAGCAGCACCATGTTCATTTGTAGGTGGAAGGTCAACCGCCTATTTGTACAGCTCGCTGGTCGCAAGTGTGAAAGGAGCCTTATAGTTGAGGAAAGTGAGAAGATAGAGCTGGACTCATAGGGGTTGATTTACTAAAGGCAAATAGACAGTGCACTTTGCAAGTGCAGTTGCTCCAGAGCTTAGTGAATGAGGTAAAGCTTCATTTGGAGCGAAAACCCAATCAGGTTCAAGGAGAATAAAAAAAACAGCAGTTTTGCTTGCACGTGATTGGATAAAGGAAGTCAGCGGAACCTCTGTTCATTTACTAAGCTCTGTAGCATCTGCACTTCCAGAGTACAACTGCACTTTGCAAAGTGCACGGCCTATTTGCCTTTAGTAAATCAACCCCATAGGGATATCTTACTGGTATTGTTATCTTAAGGTATTAATGTTGGTGTAAATGATCTGGTTCCTGGGCAAACGGCTTCTGCACCCCAGAGGATCTCCACAGTCTCCTTTGTCTTGTAGTGCAATGAAAAATCATTTAAATTGAAGTACCACACCACTGCTAAGAGGTCCAGATACAACTTTATTCCATTAATTGTCAAGGGTACAATCCAAAAAAGTAGCCAACTGCCAAACAAGCTGTTGATAAGGCTTGTGCTTGTTATTCACACTGTGAAAAAAATACATTTGTAGGTCTATTTCACTTCTGGTTTGTTCACATTGTTGCCAGTCAAGCCCTGATAAAGGGGGTGCTAGGAAACACGTTGGATAGTTTTTTGGATTGTACCCCTGACTTTTAATGGAATAAAGTTGTATCAGGAGACTATAGTGTATGTAGCATAGCCTTAGGTGAGTCTGCAGCTGTTATGTAATAAAACTCACAACAGAGTTAAGTACAGAAACCAGTCAGTCCAGTTGGCTTTTTGTAACAGCACCACCATGGTATGAATTGTCAAGACTTCTACAATACAGAAGACTACTAATCTTTTCACTTTGCACTATATATTTTCTAAAGAGCAAAACCATTAAAAAATGTTCTCAAATGCTTACAATTGATAGTATAAAAAATGTGGACGATTTGTAGACCATATAGACCAATTGTAGACAATATAGACCATTCGTAGACCGTGTAGGCCATTTGTGATTTCTCCTACTGGAACAGTATCATCTTAAAGGAAAAGAGTTGGGTATCTAAATATGTTTTTATGATACACAGTACTTTGGCAAACTAAATGTCACCCAGTTTGGGTTTCCAACTATTTTACTGCATAATTGGGTTCATATGGAAAGAATTCCACAACTATAATAAGCCGTCTCTATTCCTACAGAGTCTTCCATCGAAGAGGATTCTGTGCCAAGCCAACACCTGTTCCGTTTCCTTCTTAGCAAGAGACAAGACTGCCAGCTTCCTATCCTGTGCAGAGGTTTAGGTATTAGTGGCGCCTGCTTGTCTTAGTCTGAAGGACTTGGTAAGTTACCTTCTGCAAATGTTTCACAGGAGTTTTTGTGTTAAATTCTCAATATGTAGTAATTATTAGTATTATTAAACTGTCACGATAAAAAACATTTCCTAGTAAACTATTTGTTAAAGTGCTTATCCAAACACTTGCAGTTTACAACGTTCTATGCTGTTGGATCCTGCTGTCTTAGTGCTGCTTCTCTGAACTTCCAGTCTTCACAGTGATAAGGTTAGCTGAGGACAATGCAGTCTGAAGTCAATCTGTAATATTGGAGTAGGTAAAGTGAAGGAGGAGTAAGAATTAGGGGAGTGCCTTGCCATCCTAGGCTATGGAGCTGTGTGTTTCTATTGATATGTGCAATAAAGAGAATTAGCAAGGGAGAAAATTGACTTGAATGTACTTAGAAGTAAGTCACCAACTTTACTAACAAATAGTTTACATGCGCCATTTTTTTCTTTTGAAAACTCAATATTTATTGATTATTTAGGTTGGTTAAATATTAATCAAGCTGCGGTTGTTGATGCTAAGAAACAAATGCACAGAGTCTTTATGATTCCCCATTAATGCAATAATCATTAATAAAAATTAAGAATATACAGTGGGTAAAATAAGTATTGAACACGTCACCATTTTTCTAGATAAATATATTTCTAAAGGTGCTATTGATATGAAATGTTCCCCACATGTCGGTAACAACCCATGCAATCCATACATACAAAGAAACCAAAACAAATAAGTTCAGAAATTAAGTTATATGTAATAAAAGGGAATGACACAGGGAAAAAGTATTGAACACGCTAACTGAAAATTATTTACTACTGGGTACAAATCCCTTGTTGGTAATGACAGCTTCAAGACGCCTCCTGTATGGAGAAACGAGTCACATGCGTTGCTCAGGTGGGATTTTGGCCCATTCTTGCACACAGTTTTCAAATCTTGAAGGTTCTGTGGGCCTCTTCTATGAACTCTGATCTTTAGTTCTTTCCATAGATTTTCTTTTGGATTCAAGTTGATTGGCTGGGCCATTCTAGCAATTTTATTGTCTTTCTTTGAAACCAATTGAGAGTTTCCTTTGTGTTTGAGATCATTGTCTTGCTGAAATGTCCACCCTCGTTTCATCACCATCATCCTGGTAGATGGCAGCAGATTTTTATAAAGAATGTCTTGGTACATTTTTCCATTCATTCTTCTTTCAATGATTTGAAGTTTGCCAGTACCATATGCTGAAAAACAGCCCCACACCATGATGTACCCACCTCCAAACTTCACTGTTGGTTTGGGGTGTTTTTGAGGTGATGTGCAGTGCTATTTGACCTTCAAACATGGTGTGTATCATAAGCATGCTCTTCTGATAATTCTTTTCACTCCTTTGCCAGAAATCTTGCTAGGAGCACCTGGTCGTGGCCGATTTATGGTGATATTATGTTCTTTCCACTTCTTGATTATGGTCCCAAAAGTGCCCACTGGAACATTCAGAAGTTTAGAAATCCTTCTGCATGAGAATGGGAGTGACGGTCATGGTACAGAGTTCTGAATGGATATTACAGTCCATTCAGAGCCCAGTGCACATGTGATGTCATTGACGTCATTGGGTGCTGCTTAAGTAAATATTGCCTAAACAGTACATGTTTAGGCGATATTTACTGCACCTATAGGTAAGCCTTCTTATAGGTTTACCTATAGATAAAAATCAACCACATGAGTTTACTACCACATTAATCCAGCCCTAGGTGGCGGGGTGGTATTTCTAGAAGATATCTCATTATTCTAACTGGACAAAGTGAAAAATGTTCTTTAATTTGCAAACAATAAAAATAAATAATTATTGCAATATTTTATTTAGGAGATTTGCTAATTTTATTATAAACAGCCCACCTGCCTCAGAAACTGGGACAAAAAAAGTCAGTAGGTTTTTGTTTAGCCAGCAGTTCTTCAAAGCGTTTGAAGCCTTGAACTGTAACTTAGGTAGGTTACCAAGGCTTGAGGATTTCTCTGTTCGGTCCTCATAACCATTGATTAAAGGTAGCCGAATTCATAGGTATTAAAAAGATCCACAATGCTAGCACTGTAAGCTCTCGACTATGAAGACCTGATTCTTTTATGTGGCAGGATTAATATATACAACACAGAAAATCCAATCTTCTATAGAGGGAATGAAAAGAAAACAAAAATCTTCCCAGCGTGAGCTGGATAAAGCACGCCTGATTCCTGTATAGGAAACCTTCCATCCTCTCCACTCCTTTCATGGCGCTATTGGGAAGAATAATAACTTTCATCTCCTCATTAATAGACTTCATTTGAATGTAGCTGTTCTGTACCGGAGCAGCGTGAGGCCGCCTCGCCTACTATCACATAGCAGCAAACATCTGAAAAGAAGAGCACTTCAATTATTTTTCTAAAATAGAGTAAAGGTGATCACATGGGTGAAAGAAGATGCCACGTGGCCTGTTGAACATCTAGGAGATGTCCTACAAAAAAAAAAAACATTTACACTATGATGCTGTGCATTCACGTATGTTGCGGCATGCCCCACAATGTGCTCTTGTGCATTGTGGTGCGCTGTGGTGCTTCGGAGAGCAGGTGTATTGTGGAGGTGCGCTTTGGCACAATTAAATCTGAGTGGCACCAGAATGTAGAAAAATACATACCATCCATTATGGCAACAGCCTAGTGTGAAAAAGCCTTCAAAATGATATCTAAACTAACAAAAGTGAAGATTTGCTATCTTACAAGGAAGGCATATCAAACGGGTGGTTTGGTAGTGGCCTCTGCTATACCCAAGGAGCACTGGTGGCACCCTGTAGGGCTAGTGGTGTCAGAGTCAAAGTGATCTAATGACTGCTTTTAGTGGTAAAAAAGTAGTTACATGACCTCTTCTTACTACTGGTGGTAGAGGAAGCCTGTCAAAGGGCTAAGGTGTCCTTTGCCATGACTTTGAGCACCACTGATGACATCATATGTGACAAAACAAGGAGCCAGGATACACGCTACCAGGCATGCAGGATTAGCCATGGCCATCTTGGTTACTCACAGTGTGGATGTTGTGAGATGTTACAATTGCTTTATGCTCTGCAGCTTATTGTAAGCGCGTTTCCAGTTTTTTGTCCCTTATTGTAACATTAGTTGTGGGTTCTTTAAACTGAGAGAGAGCTGTGAAGTGCCCTCCTGGGGATCTGGAGGCAGGCTGCAGGAGTTACTACACATTTACCTGGTTCTCTGGGGTGCCATTTCACTGCAAAAGGCTCTTTAACATACCAAAAGCAATATATGACCATTCTATATTGCAGGTCATATAATTTAGGTAAGCTTTGCTTGCATACCTTTGTCGGTGTGTTTTTCTCACTGGGTTCCATTGATTTAAAGTGGACTATCTCTCCCTATGTTCACCTTATTGGGACTGTTATATGAAAATCTTAATTGATTAAGTATCTTCAATACTGTCACATACCTTGGTTGGAGGACGAGTTGAGAGGGCTTCCCTTGCTGCTCTGGTCCGAGCACCCCTGAATGTGGTAACAGAAGGCTCAAAGAAGCACTGGTGCTGGTAGCTTGGAAGCAGGTAATAGCCACGGACAGAGACATAGTCAAGGTGAGCCAGGGTCATACACAGTGAGGCAGCACCGTGGACAGGGAGCAAGTAGAGCAAGATCCAATAGCAGGCCAAGGTCATTACCTGGGAAACAGGCGGAGAATAGTCAGAGGGAAGCCAAGGTTGCTATCCAGAATCCACAGAGCAAGGTCAGGAACGAGCCGGGTCAGTAACGGAAGATCAGTCAGCAAAAGCAGGAACACATGTCACCGGAAAGCTGAGGAACATCCAGTGATTAGTACAGTTAAAGGATCTCCTTTAACTACCTTCTGCAGGATCCCCTCTCGTTTTGGAGCAACGTCATATGCCGTTGCCCCAGTGTCACTGCTCTCACATGCCCACGGGGTCATGCAGCACGCAACCCTGATCTCGCGGCTCTTTACCCATATGATTGGCTGTGTCCTACAGCCGATCACATGTAAACACAGAATCGCCTGAGAGTGTGAGGTGAGGAGAGCCGGTCAGCGGCATCTCCTCACAGGGGGGACTGTACAGGTAATCAGGGCAATTATCATCAGTGCAGCCCCAGCAATGCCCATCAGTGATGCCAGTCAGTGCTGCCTTTCAGTGCACCTCAGTGCCTGCTCATCAATGCCCACCAGTGCTGCCCATCAGCGTTGCACAATAATTCTCATCAGTGCTGCTTATCCATGCCGCCTATCAGTGCCCATTAGTGTCACCTATCAGTGCCCATCAGTGCCACCTATCAGTGCCCATCAATGCAGCATATTAGTGCCTATTCACCAGTGCCACCTAATCAGCGCCCTTCAGTGCTGTCTCATCGGTGCCCGTAAGTGCCACCTCATCAGTGTCCATCAGTGCAACCTATCAGTTCCCATCAGTGCTGCCTCATCTGTGTCCATCAGTGAAGGAGAAAAATGTCTTATTTACAAAATATACTGATAAAAACTAAGAAAAACGTTTTTTTTTTCAAAATTTGCAGTCTTTTTCCATTTTTTTAGCAAAAAATAAAAAACCCAGTGGTGGCTAAATACCACTAAAAGAAAGCTCTATTTGTGGGAAGAAAATTATAAAAATGTAATTTGGGTACATTGCTGCATGACCGTGCAATTTTTATTTTGAGTGTGACAGCCCTTAGAGCTGAAAACTGGCATGGGCAGGAAGGGGGTAAATGTGCCCTGTACTTAAGCGGTTAAATAGGCAGCTTGGCACCAATGAGTGTGCACATTCTTGCCATGGGTGCTGGCACACACAAAAGCGCCTACGTGTAAGAGCACAATGAATATTAGCCTGAGTTTGTCTGTGTGCTGGTACACGTGCACAAGCATTAGCTGCATGGGAATAAACATTAGCTGTATTCGTTTCCTGACACATACCCTAAGGGTGGACTACATCTATACTTATGATTTGCACGTTACCATGCTTTTGCACATTGGCATTGTTTGCACATTGATAATTTTTGCACTTTTGGTGTATTTGAACATTGTCTTCAATGTTATATGAAATTGGTTTATTTATATAATAAAGTATGTTTTGCACAATTTTTTGCAAATTTTTACACACTTGGCAAAGTATTTAGGGCGACTGTTATATAGGCAAACTCTGCGATTTGGATGCATTGTTGCAGATAGTATATATATTTGTTTAATCTTCTGGATTTTTTGTTGAGAGAGTCTTTGTCCAGTTTTATAACAACGCTTTTGTGAGATTCCAGTGGCCATTTTGAACTCAAAGGGGCCCTGGATTGAGGAGTGTACCTAGGGACAGAAACGTATTTGATAGGGATAGATTTGGGCTTTACTGTTTCAGGAAGGTACTGGGTTGGTATCCTGAGGGCTCTGTAATGTCTTGGAGAAAATATTGGTTACCAGCTGCACCAGGAGAAGAGCCAGAATTAGGAGTGTTACTTCCACAAAGAGAACCATATGCTCAAGAGCTTATGGAATGGCATGGCATGCTCCATATGGTCTCCTGTAAGTAAGCACTGTACTTTTGTTTTAAACTTCTGTTTGCTGCTATTTGTTTCCTAGGGTTCAGAAATGGATTAAAGACATTGGAATGTTGCTGTAATTGCCCTTTTTTATATAAAAATGCCCTTTAAAGTAACGGTTGTGTTACCTTCCTCTCTTGTAATTTGTGCCTAACCAGTTTCTCTTTGTCTAGGCACCACTTTGTTCTGAGCCTGCAGGGTCAGGTAAACAAGGCACCGCTTCCTCGTTCTGCTAATCTCACCAGATTTAGAGTGAGATTCGGTGACATCACAACTGTGCTTTTCACCATTCCCCTTGCTGGAGAGGAAGATGTATCTGCAATGTTAGACCCCTTTCACACGGAGCGGATCCGCTCAGAGGGGTCCGCCAGCTCAGTGGGAGGATCGCTCCGTTGATCTCAGCTGAGCCGGCGGCGGACAGGTCGGTCTCTGCGCTCTGTGCAGGGACAAATCTGTCAGAGCCCCGCTGTTTCCTATGGGAAGATGGGATGAAAATGGACTGCCTGTCCCTTTTCATCTGATCCCATCCGATCCGATCCACTGGACGGATGGTGAACGTATCACTCACATGTCTATTTTAGCGGATCTTGACGTATCGGATGACAGATGGATGCAGTGGCGGCTGGTGAAGTTTTAGGATGGGGGCGCACCAGGCCCCGTCCTTCCTTTTTGATCCCTCCTGCTTCTAATAAGCCCTACCCCTTATAGCATCCACCCACTCCGTCCCCTGTATTTCACATATTGTGTCAGGAGTACACAGCTCAGCATCACAGGACACAGTATACAGTATACAACTCAGCATCACATCACAGGACACAGTATACAGCTCAGCATCACAGGACACAGTATACAGCTCAGCATCACAGGACACAGTATACAGCTCAGCATCACAGGACACAGTATATAGCTGAGCATCACAGGACACAGTATACAGCTCAGCATCACAGGACACAGTATACAGCTCACCATCACATGACACAGTATACAGCCCCAGCATCAAAGGTGTGGTAAACTGCAGCCAATATCACAGGTGGGGTAAATTGCAGCCAATATCACAGGTGGGGGTAAATTGCAGCCAATATCACAGGTGGGGTAAATTGTAGGCAGTATCACAGGTGGGGGAACTTATGCAGTCAGTATCACAGGTGGGGGCACTTATGCAGCCAATAACACAGGTGGGGGCACTTATGCAGCCAGTATCACAGGTGGGGGCACTTATGCAGCCATTAACACAAGCGGGGGCAGTTATGCAGCCAGTAACACAGGTAGGGGCAGTTATGTAGCCAGTATCACAGGTGGGGGCAGTTTTGCAGCCAATAACACAGGTGGGGCACTTATGCAGCCAATAACACAGGTGGTGGGGGCAGTTATGCAGTCAGTATCACAGGTG
>BLSH010240949.1:422295-432562 GCA_018402905.1 Glandirana rugosa
GGGGGGGGGGTGAACCGGGTTCTCCCTCTGTATACCCCCTCCCCCCTCTACACCGTTTCGTCTGATTCAGGTTTTTACCCCAAGAGAAATTGAGAAATTCTATAGTAGTTTTCTATAGTTTGACAGGTTCGACATGTATTTTACAAGACCGTTGGGGTTTTAACCTGACGTTGGAGGGTCGACACCACTCCCCAAAGTTGTTATACAAGGATAATCTTTTACCGTAGGTATCACACGGTACACGAGTTACGCCCTTGATGATATCTTAAAGAGTTAAAGAGAACCCCATTTTTGGACTTAGTCTGCTTTGCCACATCTCCCCCCTCCCCCATATGTCTCCCTCTTGGGCCAAGTGGGGGGGGGGGCTGATAGGAGCCCAATCTGTATCCTAGATGGGTTGTGCCAATATATTTGTTTTGGTTTTCATATCATTGTCAGATCAATTTGTGTCTTCTCATGTATTGGACATGGAAGCAGCTCCAGCAAATGTCCTAAGGAAGCAAAGAAATGTGTGAAACGCGTAGACAAAAGCTAACACGTACAGTTTACATTTACTATCTAAGTGTTTCTGATGATGATTATTTTAATGGTCAACTTTTCACTGTTTATGTATAAAATTGTATATTTGATATAGTCGGGTGGTTTTACACTATTAATAAGACACTGGCAAGGTATATTTACAGTTTCATCTTTTTTTTTTTGGGTGGGGGGGGATTTGGCTTACTATACATTGGGAATTTACCTTCCCCAGTAAGTAAATGAGCAGATTTGCCTAGCAGAAAAGAAAGCTTGCATGATGAGGAGTTGCATTTAAAGCAAAAAACTGCATAACTACTTGAACCCTTTGTTTATTGTAACCATTGTTGCACTTTAACCACTTCAGTTCTGGAAGATTTACCCCTTTTCATGACCAGGGCATTTTTCCTGAGACGACATTGCGTTACTTTAATATTTTAATAACATTTTTGTCCTTTTTTCCCCACAAATAGAGCTTTCTTTTGGTGGTATTTGATCACCTCTGCGGTTTTAATTGTTTGCGCTATAAACAAAAAAAGACCGACAATTTTGATAAAAAAACAATATTTTTAACTTTCTATTATAAAACATATCCAATAAAAAAAATAAAATGAAAAAATACAATTTCTTCATCAATTTAGGCCAATATGCATTCTGCTACTTATTTTTGGTAAAAAAAATCCCAATAAGCGTACAGTATATTGATTGGTTAGCACAAAAGGTATAGCGTTGACAAACTATGGGAAATTTTTATTTATTTTTGTATTTTTTGCTAGCAATGGTGGCGATCATGCAATATTGTGGTGGATAGTCCGACACCAACTGAAACTTTTGACGCTTTTTGGGGACCAGTGACACTAATACAGTGATCAGTGCTAAAAATATGTACTGTCACTGTACTAATGACACTGGCAGGTGAGGGGTTAACATCAGTGGTGATTGTGCCTAGCCAGTATTTGTGCACTGTGGGAGGAGCTTTTACTAGGGGAAGGCATGCTGTGCAGGAACACAGGATCCATGCCTTCCCTACAGACAGAATGGCAAGACCTGCCTCTGTGCTGGGTGACCGGTGGGCGTCAACGGACATCGAGTATAATCACAGCGGGGGCAGGCCTCTGGCGACACATGTGCGTGCCCCAGACCCAGAAGTTCCGGATCACTAGGCAGGGGCAACTGGTGGTATATTTTTCGGAGGGGGGCAGCAAACAATGCATCAACAGCCCCCCCGGTCAGATCACCTGTACCCCCCCCGGTGGGTCAGTCGGTTGCCAGCCCCGCACTTACCCCATCTATGGTGCGGGCAGCGCTTCCCTCTGGGTGATGGCCGACAGCCTCCCCTGCATCTCCTCCGGTGGCCGTATGTCCCTCCTCCTCCTAGGCCAATAGGATCGCTTCTACTTTCAGCCAATTGGGAAACAGTTCTCAGGACCCACTTCCTGATTGGCCAAGAGGAGAATCAGTGTGACAATAGCCCGCTCTTTTTTTGAAGCCTATTACAGCCTCTGGCTCTAATCACGTGCTTCAAAAAAGAGAAGACCTCCCATTGGAATCCTTGCGTCTGGCATGTAGATTAGGGGGCAGGAGGCATGGATAGGGGGCGATGCCCCCGTGCCCTGCATTGTTGGCCACCACTGATACTTTTTACAAAAAATAATAAATAGGGATGAGGGTGGGGGTCCAATCTGCTCCATGATACGCGTTAGACCCTAAATATGGGTGTTACATGGTGCAAAAGGTGGAGTTGTCCTTTAATAGAGTTCTTATTGACCAAACCAAGCAGTGTGATATAAATAATAAGAATAAAGAATATGATTGCTATGATCTACAAGCGCAGTCCCCATGGCACCTTGGTAAATAACACCCACGCTGTATTGGTACCCGATACACCATTTGCAGACATGTCAGTGAATTAGTAATTTGTCTATAGACTGCCTGACATTGCTTGGAATCTCACCAGTCGTCTTTCGTTTCCCTCTTATAACGGCGTGAACTTCAATCGCCCTCGGGGTGATTTCCGCAAAACAGACTTCAGCATGGTTTAATTATATTACAGTGACATTTGGCTCCTTCAGACATCTTTGGATTTGCAAGGCTTATGGATTCCATCAATGCTGTGCCCAGGTTTTATGGAACTTGATGAAAAGACCTGCGTTCCGTATTTCTTTGTTTTTTTTGCCTCTCTCCATTTGCCTGTGATTTTCATGTTTGCGAGATTAGAGAGCAACCCCGGGCACCGCTGATAATTTGATCCAAAAAAAAATGTTGCAGCTGGGCTACAATTATCAAGTTCATTGAGATCACCTTAAAGCACGGAAAATAAATAAATAGCTCATTAACCACTTCAGCCCAGGAAGGATTTCCCGGTTTAGGACCAGAGCACTTTTTGCGATGCGGCAACTGACAATTGCGCGGTCGTGCGGCGTTGTACCCAAACAAAATTTGCATCCTTTTTCCCACAAATAGAGCTTTCTTTTGGTGGTATTTGATCCCCTCTGCGTCATTTCTGATCACCACTATAAATAAACAGAGAGTGGCAATTTTGCAAAAAAAAAAAATAATTTCTTACTTTTTGCTAAAATACAAATCCAAAAAAAAAATATATATATAAGAAAATAAATGTATTCATCAGTTTTGGCCGATATATATTATTTCCTCTTATTTTTGGTAAAAAAAAATTGCAATCGGCATATATTGATTGGTTTAGCGAGACTTCGACATTGCGGCGGACATGTCAGACCATTTTGACACTTTTTTGGGACCATTGGCATTTATACAGCGATCAGTGCTATGAAAATGCACTGATTACTGTGTAAATGTCACTGGCAGGGAAGGAGTTAACAGTAGGGGGCGATCAAAGGGTTAACTGTGTCCTCTGGGATGTGTTACTAGTTGTGTGGGGGCTGGGCTGACTGGGAGAGGAGAGTGATCGCAGCTCCCATACACAGGGTACCTACGATCACGCTCCTTCCACCTATGACAGAACGGGTTTGTTTACATTAGCGGTCCCCATTCTGTCAATGCGGGTTACCGATCGTGGGCAGCCGACGGACATCAAGTCTGCCCTGCCCGCTCCCTGGCTCCCCTGGTACACAGTGAGCGTGCGTGCCCACGATGCTCGATCTCTCAGCTGCCGTCAGGTGACAGCATTTCGTGTTATCGAGCCAGACTGTCGCCCTCAAAAACGGCGGGCGGTTTTTCAGCGGTTAACCACTCTGCTGCCACCAATGTATGTAGAAGCATAATGGGCTACTATGCATTGCATAGTAGCCCATTATGTGCCACTTACCTGCAAACGAAGCCTGCGATGTCCAGCGCTGTCCCCTGTGCTGGCGGCATCCATCTTCTGCCCTTCCAGGGCCACGACTCCAGCGATGTGACTGGCCGGAGTCACGTGATGTCACTCCCGCACATGCGCGCGGGAGCCACCAGTCACGGCATAATCGCAGTGGAGGAATGGCAAGGAGGCTGTTTCTTCACTGCGCACGTGCTGACAGGATGTTGGCACAGCAAATACACTGCATATCTCCTGAACCGTGCAGGTTTAGGAGATATGCAGGGCACCTACAGGTAAACCTTATCATAGGCTTACCTGTAGGTTAAAGTGGTTGTCACAAGTTGACAACCACTTTAAGTGTTAGGGTTAGGCGGTGATGCCACAAGGGGATGGGGCCACCCAATGATGTCATTGGGTGACCCCACCTCCCCTTAGCTATTTAGGAACTGTCAGATGAAGGAGCAGGCAGTCGGCGGGAGCTTTCGTTGAGGCCGGAGGGTTTTCTTTTTCTCTTCTTTTTTGGGTCTGGCGGTGCGGCAGGCATCATGATTGACGTGTAATGCCGAGTGAGTGCCACTCAGTCCTGGAGTACTGTGAGTCCAACCTGCATGATGAAGCGCCCCCTAGTGAGCATGTAAAAGATAGGCTGAACTCACAGGAAATGGGAAGAATAGGGTGACTCTTTTTCTGTTGGTCCTGGACCAAGGAAGAAGCCAGGGATAGGGCTGGAGCATGGAGAGGCTAGAAGTAGAACTTTATTTTTTGGTTGTAAACCTCAGAGATAAAATATGAACAAAGCATATCCCTCTATTGTGTGTAGTTGTCTCAATCCAGAGCACTAAGTGGTTGGTTTACTAAAGGCAAATAGACTGTGCATTTTGCAATGTGCAGTTGCTCCAGAGTTTAGTAAAATGAGCAAAATCTCTGCTGACTTCCATCATCCAATCACATGCAAGCAAAAATGCTGTTTTTTTATTTTCCTTGCAGGTGATTGGGTATTCTTTGCAAATTTAAGCTTCACCTAATTTACTAAGCTCTGGTGCAATTGCACTTGCAGAGTGCAACTGCACTTTGCAAAGTGCACAGTCTATTTGTCTTTAGCAAATCCACCCCATTGTGTCATTCTTGTTTGCTGCGCCATTCCTCTGCTATCTGCATGAGTCACTTCTGACAAGTTTTCCTAACACCAAGAGAATAATGGTGTTGGGGAGGGAGCTCCAGCACACAGCCTGTGAATGACAAACATCAGCTCTTTTCCTGTGTGCTGTGTGAAGGAGGGTGTGTCCAGGTCCACTGATACGTCAGTACAGCCAGCCCACCTGTACTGGGCCCGGGCCCCATCAGTTCAAAAGAGGGGCCCAGGCACCTGCTGAGCAGGAGGTCTGGCTGTACTGTCTTATTGCAGCCACCAATCCTCTTCTGCCTCTCCCTGCAGCTTCTCTTCCTTCCTCCGGCTGCAGTGCAGAGGGATTAGTCCTAGCACATGCACCCTTTCCTTCTACTGTCTGGGCCCCCTGTTGGTCTTTTCCCCCACGGCTTCCCTCCTCTCTCGCCAGCAGCTGCTCTGGGCACAAAGGGAGATGTTTCAGGATAGAGAGCGGGGAAAGGGGCCGATAAATATGTAATTTAACGGCCCTTTCCTTTGCTAAATGAACACGGAGAGCGATTGGTACCTATCACTGCTGTGTCCATTCATCGCTACAGCCTAGTAAACTGTGCTTTCGTTTATGAATGAGCAGGAAGCCTCAGAGGGCTTCCTATTCATTCATCTGTGCAGCTCAGGCTGCAAAGAAGGAGACTGATAAATCCTCAGTCACTTTGGGCCAGGAAGGTGCGCCCTCTCAGGCAGGCTGTGAGGGGCCCTGTGATTTTTAATAGCAGCTCTGGGTGTGTCCCTTCCCTCCAATCAGCTCTTACAACTCTCCTAACTGAGCTCTGCAGTGTGTAATTTCAGCTCTGTGCCCCTTGTTTTCTGACAGCTCAGACAAGCTTTATAAATTCTGGACTTTGAATGGATGTAGAGAAAAGAAGAATGCAGATACACAGGTACAACTTATGTAGGAGGATTTGTTTTATCTCTGTGTATCACCTGAGGCCAGTCATTTCACTTGGTATATATAAGGGTTTACAACCACTTTACGGTGGGGTAGTCCGGTGGAAAAAAAAATAGTTAGAGTTCTACTTTAACCCTCTAGCATCTACCATTGAAATATCAATGCTGGATAGGCTGACCCTTTAAATGAGAAATCTTCATCTACGACTGGCACATACCTTTAGGAATCTGGCCCAGGCCATTTAGTCTCGTTTAATTGAATTCTATAGCATTCACAATAAATCAATATTCTTACCCTGGCCCCGCACACACCAATCATGTCAGCCAATTACAGCAGCCAAGTGATCATTCCAAACAGCCTGCGTGCCGTTCGGTGTGATTGGATTTCAGCAGGTGGAGAGGGAGATCTGATTGGTTGGTGATGATCCTAGTTGGCTGCATGGCGTTTATCAGATGACGCGTGGAGGAGCCAAAAGAAGGAATGAAAATGATTATACAGTCCTGTCAGTCTGCCTTTTATTTTCTGGAACAACGCCGCTGAGCCCTGGTTGTACCGAAAAACGCTAAATACTGGCATTTCAGAAAATCTGCCGTTCCCCCTTTTTTTTTAACAATGTTATTTTTTTACTGCTTCTTTCAATTCCCAGGACTCCAGCGGGCTCATTTCTTGTTTCAGTAAAGTGACCTCTCCTCCCTGTCAATCTACTGAATTAAAGCCCAATTGTGCTTCACCAAAGGTGATGCTGTCCTTTCATTCTTTCAATGCTGGATCCATTGTTTCATTTTACACACACATGCCTAAAGGGTAACCCCACTTTCCTAGGGAAAAAAAAAAAATATATATATATATATATATATATATATATATATATACTGTACACTATATTACCAAAAGTATTGGGACGCCTGCCTTTACACACACATGAACTTTAATGGCATCCCAGTCTTAGGCTGGGTTCACAATAGTCGGATTCTCGGACCCACATTAGGAGCACAGGTCGCATTACGTCACAAAAACAATGATTCCCTATGAGAGCCGTCTTAACTGCTCCGACTTGTGTTTTTCAAAGTCGGACCGACTTTGAAAAAGCTTCCTGTACTACTTTTTGATCCTACTTCAGCCCATTGAAAGGCATTGAAGTCGGATCAAAGTCGGATCAGTGTTCTCACTGATCCGACTTTGGCATGCGACTTGTGCTCTGGGGATCTTAAAGGGGAACTCCACGCCAAATAAAAAACCCCATGCCATTTTTTTTTATTTATTTTTTTTGGCGTGGAGTTCCCCTTCAAGATCACCCAGAGCACAAGGTGCCTGGCATTGTCGGGATCAAAGTCGGATCCCTGTTCACAGAAAATCGGTCCGACTTTGACCCTATGTAGGACCGTAAATCGCACAGCAAAGTAGAATCAAAGTCAGACCGTTTTTTTGTTGGATGTGTGAACCCAGCCTTAGGCTGCATTCCCACCTATGCATTTTTACTGCTTTTTGCATTTTGCAGATCTGCACTACAGAACGTCTACCATAGTGCAAGTCTGTAAAATGCAAAAAGCACTAAAAATGTATAGGTGTGAATCCAGTCTTAGTCCGTAGGGTGAGTTGGCCCACCCTTTGCAGCTATAACAGCTTCAACTCTTCTGGGAAGGCTGTCCACAAGGTTTAGGAGTGTGTATGGGAATGTTTGACCATTCTTCCATTTGTGAGGTCAGGCACTGATGTTGGATGAGAAGGCCTGGCTCTCAGTCTTTGCTCTAATTCATCCCAAAGGTGTTCTATCCGTTTGAGGTCAGGCCTCTGTGCAGGCCAGTCAAGTTCCTCCACCCCAAACTCGCTCATCTATGTCTTTATGGACCTTACATTGTGCTCTGATCCAAATCATTTGGTGGAGGGGGGATTATGGTGTGGGGTTGTTTTTCAGGGGTTGGGTTTGGCCCCTTAGTTTCAGTGAAGGGAACTCTTAAGGCGTCAGCATACCAAGACATTTTGGACAATTTCATGCTCCCAACTTTGTGGGAAGTTTGGGGATGGCCCCTTCCTGTTCCAACATGACTGTGCACCACTGCACAAAGCAAGGTCCATAAAGACATGGATGAGTTTGGGGTGGAGGAACTTGACTGGCCTGCACAGAGTCCTGACCTCAACCCGATAGAACACCTTTGGGATGAATTAGAGCAGAGGCTGCGAGCCAGGCCTTCTCATCCACATCAGTGCCTGACCTCACAAATACGCTTCTGGAAGAATGGTCAAACATTCCCATAGACAGAAGTTATCTTTCTGGAGCAAAATAAACCTGTGAGATGTAAGTAATAGAGATAGGTCTATGAGGAGGCAGGCAACCCATTAGATTTAAAGTGTAACTTGTTTGAATACAGAATTGCATTTTGTGCAACAACTACTGTGCTTTAGTGTTTAGTAGAGATATATTCTTCAGCCAGTAGATGGAAGTGTTTGTAAGTTTGTAGCTGCATCTATGGTGTGCTCTATGTCTTTATCCTGAATAAAGAGGGACCCGCAGCAAAAAGAGAGCAAGAAATAGCGCAGGGTCCGCATGACAGGGTGCCCTGGGCGCTCAAGGGGTTAAGGAACAAGGGAGGGCTATCACACAAAGGGGGCGGGTCAGGTATTTATAGGCAGGGCGTGGGCTCCCAGGGCAGAGCGGGATCAAGGAGAGAATCCCCACCCACCCTCCCAAGAAATAATTTTATTTGATTATTATTGTGGTCGGCATGGTCTCAGGAGGACGTACATTTTGGTTGGTTGGAAGGATCCATCGTAGGTATGGAGTCCTCAATGGTTTGGTCCCAGTTACACAGGTTAACTGGAAGATGGTGTTACCCGAGCCGGCGGATTGCGGCTGGGAATGTTGGCTAGACATTAAAATTAAGCAATAAGGATGTTGAGGCCTCCTGGGATCATCGCCTGCCCAATAGACATGTTTCTGATTAATAAAAGATGTTTACAAGTTGTTTGTGTTTAAATAAACAGCCTAACGGCCATTTTCTCCAAACAGTGTGTGTTGGTTTTATTTAATATTAAGGGGTTACTCAGGTATGGGGGTAAGCATCAGGTCTACCCGGGTCAAGTTCTTGTTTCCTGTCTGCAGTTCAGCAGCAACACCTATGTGGACTGTGCACTCTCTGTTTGTTCCGTAGGGCTATATACAGAATTTCTAACATAACTATAGGCAAAACTTTTTTTTCAGTTTTGGATAGAGTAGAGAGGGATTAGAACAAGAGGTTTTCATTGCTGTCTGTGCCCCCATTAGGGAGATACACCCTCTCTATTTGTCCTGTTTACCATTATATTGTAAGTGAAAGTAAAAGTAAACCCCAAATTTTAGGTTGTCCCCAGAAAAGTAATAGAGGGGACATTTTCCAAGGGGGACACTAGATCTGGTGGCCAGGGGGTCACTAAGGAATTCCCTTCATTTGCAATGGCTTTCCACACTTTCTGTTTGGCCCTGGACAGGAAGTGAAGGTAAATCTCCCCAATGGGTGCTAGATTACATTGTTCTGGAACTCTTCAAATGCAAAGTGTGTTTTTTGTGTCAGGTGTTGGCAGCTGGGCTGGAGAGAGGTCATGTTGGAGCAGAAGCTGTCAAACGCTGCTCACCAGCCACTGATCTGAAGTGTGCAGTGAGGAGGCGACTGTCCCTGCTGCCCACCCCTTTTCCCTGGCCTGGCCTGGAAGCACAGTCTCGCAATAGATCCACATACCTCCCAACTTTCTGAGATGGGAATGAAGGACACCTATTAGCAAAAGTATGTAGGCATAGGACACACCCCCTGCCGCGCCCCCTCAAAGGAGAATTATGCAAAAAAAAAAATTGTTAAACCCACAAGTGCTTTTTTTACCACTACTATTCCTTTATACTGGCACTGAAATTTACTAATGCAGCAATTTAAAAATTGGATGAATGGTTTAGCACTGGAAAAACACTTTTTACATTTTATATACAAATATATAGACCAGACCAAAATGAGGGACAAATGAGGAGGAAAGAGGGATAGCGGGACTTTGGTCCAAAACAGGGGCAGTCCCTCCAAATCAAGGACAGTTGGGAGCTAATGATCTAATCTGCTCCGGCCCAGTAAATTATTGTGATCCACCCAGGGCTGGTGCAAGGATTTTTGACACCCTAGGCGAAACCTCATTTTTCCGCCCCCTTGGCTTCACCCCTGACTCCACCCCCTTTTCCCTGCTCAGCCTGATCAGCACCAATGAATTGCAGCCTGATCAGCACCAATCAAATGCAGCCTCTCCAGCGCCCATCAAATGCAGCCTCTCCAGCGCCCATCAAATACAGCTTCACCAGCGCCAATCAATACAGCCTCACCTGTGCCCATCATCTACAGCTTCACCAGCGCAAATCAATACAGCCTCACCTGTGCCCATCAAATACAGCCTCACCTGTGCCCATCAAATA
>BLSH010240949.1:447155-462142 GCA_018402905.1 Glandirana rugosa
GAGTTGGTTGGTGGCTAAACCTGGCATGAATTAAGGGACTTTCACCCCAAAGGGGAGTTTGTGGACTAAATCCTGACAATTCCCAGTTATTCCAAATTTTATCCAAAGCAAAAAAAAAAAAACAGGGGTCGATGAGTTGGTTGAGTCGTGTAAAATCTTCTTAAAGGGGAGGTCCAGCCCCCACCGAAAAATTAAAAGTCAGCAGCTACAAGTACTGTTAGAAATGCTTTCTAACTGGCCCTGCAGCGGAGGAAGGAAGAGGGGCGCCGGACTTCCTGCGGCGAGTTCTGCAGCGAGGTCTCCCGGAAGTGGGTGTCAAAAGCAGGTACCCGCTCCCCCCCACCGAAAGGTGCCATATGTGGCACCGGAGGGGGGAGGAAGCAAACAAGAGGACCTTTTCCCCTTTTGGGTGGAGCTCCACTTTTAAATGCAATAGACATATGCGGTGAAATGCGAAATTCGGACTAATTTATCGTTTTTTGGAAATTTGGATGTATGTAATAATAACGAATTTAAATTAATCCGAAATAACGAATCAAAAATTCATACGAAATTCGATATCAAATAGTTTTCAAACACAAATAGTTTTCAAAGAATAGTTTTCGCATATAATTCAAATTCAAATAGTTTTCAAATCAAGTTAGAATTTCTGAAGAGTATAAAATAGAATAGAAAATAAAGGAATAGAATAGAATATAATAGAATAAAAAAAGAATAGAATAAAAGAGAAGAGAATAGAAAATAAAAGGATATCACCATTTCCCAAACTTTTAATATAGTAAATTTGAATTCAACTGAAATAGAAAAGAATAGATTAGAATAGAAAATAAAATAATAGAATTGACTAGAATAGAATAGAAAAAAAACAATAGAATAGATTAGAATAAAAAGAATATAACCATCATTCAAATCTCAAATAGAATAAATTTGAATAGAATAGAATATGAAATAATAGCATAGAAAATAAAATAATAGAAAAGAATAGAATAGAATAAACAATAGTAAAGAATAGAAGAGAACGAATATAACAATATAACCATTTTCGAAATTCAATAATAGAATAAATTTGAATTTGAATAGAATAGAAAAGAATATAATAGAATAGAAAAGAATAGAAAATAAAAGAATAGAACAGCAAAAAAATACAATAGAATAGAATTCAAATGCAAAAAAATTGAATTGACTGAAATTTGAATAAACAAAATGAATTCCAAAAACAAATTGAACTAATTAAACTAAATTAACTAAACAAGTAAATAATGAATGTAAATAATGAATCGTAACCAAGCAAAACTCATTTTTTCATTCTGCATAAGCCTAAAATGTGGGATAAAAAATAAATGATAGGGTATACTATTAAAAACTCCAAAAAAGTACTAACTCCATTGCGCTATTTTTTTCTGTTTTGTCTCCATTTGAGAGACCCTTTAAAGCATTTTGTCAGGAGCATGTAAACGCTCCTGTTCATTGGCAGCTACTGGTCTCATTCCAGCATCCTGGGCTTTGGCTATGATGCATCCCTGTCTGCCTGTCCATCTGCAAGGTGATTGATGTGGCCAGGCTCTGGGTGGAGACTAAACCTGATTTAAACCAGCCAAGCCTGCAGTTTCATGCTTGTGATAGCGAGTGCAATACTTGCTCAAGATCTCTGTCTGTTCTGCTCTGCTGTTTGGATTCCCCTGTTTAGGACCTTGAATCAAATATGGACTATTCTCTGAACTCTGCCTGCCTTTTGACTATGGATTGGACCCTGACTACTCTGAACCTTGCCTGCCTTGTATCTGGACTGTCATTGCCATTCTGCCTGTCTGCCAACTGCAAGTACCTGTTTGCTTTGCTCAGTGTGGTGGCCAGGCGCTATAGCACTGGGTATAAATCTCAAGGGCAACTGAGTACCGATAGGCCTGCTTGCCTTATAGGAAAGGGGCTGCTATGGGTGATGAACACAGAAGCCATCTATAGTGCCTGACCATCTGTGTTATGGAGAAGTGCGACACCCTTTTTTCTGGTTTATATCCATTAGAGAGATCCCTTCAAGTCCTCCCAAGGTTAATTTTGGATAGGAAGTAAGGGATATACATTCATCCCAAAGGGAGCGTATGAGCTAAATCCTGACAATTCCCAATTATTCCCAATGTTATCCAAATCCCCCCCAAAAAAAAAACAAAAAAAAAAAACAAATAACACAGGAATGGATAGGGGTTGAATTAAGTCATTCCAGTGCTGTTTTTAGCTCTCCACCAGTAGAAACATAACTGAAAGCGTAGTACCCACCTCCACCTGTGCTATTACTAGTTTATTTTATTTGAATTAATTTATTTTAATTAATTTGTCTTTCTTTAGCACTTTTCTTCATTGGGACTCAAAGCGTTTATCAAATTGATGTTGGGGCAGATAAGAGGTGAAACAGCACACTCAGTGGATTATCATACTATGGCCAGATTTTAGACGAGAGCCAATTAACCTACCAATGGGTGCTAAGAGTGTGGGAGTACCTGGAGGAAACCCATGCAAGTGTTGTATGATCTTATATTATTACCAAAGGATACATCTAAATCCATCCCTCTTCCTGGGCTGCATCTTTTAAAATAAGAAGAAGATCAGCAGTATCAAATGACACAAATTAGAAAGCGATTTTATGAGTTGTATATCTTATTTTTATAGATATAGATTTTTAATACATGTGCTGAAGGTTTTCATACTTGTCTATGTCTTCATCCTGGTACCTTCACTTCTGCTTTTACATTCATCTCAGGGAAATAAAAAAAAATAAAAATTCCACCCATATGTTCCTTTCAATATTTAGTTGAAAAATATTCCTGATCCTGATTTTACTTACCTTAATCTGCTTTCCTGTGACTATCACCAAAGCAAGTAATGATTGGAAGCTAAAATCCAGGACTTCCAACTGGTCCTATTGCCACCTCTTGTCAAAATGTAAAGATGCCAACACTTAAAATTTTAAAGACCTCATGAGGACCCCCGTAATAGACTGTTTTGAAAGCCAATGGAGGCATTCACAACACCATGCATTGATTTGGGCACTGGAAAATTGACCCTCCCACACCACAGTCCCAAAAAAATGATGGCTCAGGCATTGACCTGTCACATCGTTGTGATCTCAGCCAAGAAATCAGACTATTTATTTATTCATTTTTGTAGAAATGATTACCTAAAATGGAATGGTGGGGAAAGGGTAGTTCTCTTTTTCACCCAAATAGAATGGTAGCTTGTTGGCGTTGTCACTGTTCATGGGTGAGTGATGGAGTGGGTGAAGGGAGAAGGTTTTGCTTTCAATGGTTTGTGCCCAATTTGAAAGAAGGTCGGCTTTTTTTGGAGGGGCATGGGCTGCTACCTCTCAGCTAAGAAATCTGACTATTTATCTATTCATTTTTGTAGAAGTGATTACCTAAAATGGAATGGTGGAGAAAGGGTAGTTCTCTTTTTCGCCCAAATAGAATGGTAGCTTGTTGGTGTTGTCACTGGTCATGGGTGAGTGAGGGAGTGGGTGAAGGGAGAAGGTTTTGCTTTCAATGGTTTGTGCCCAATTTGAAAGAAGGTCAGCTTTTTTTGGAGGAGCATGGGCTGCTACCTCTGGGTAGGGCCTTAAAGCCATTTCCACACGTGAACTAGAAGAGTAGATAGAAAGGAGTGCCTGGTGTCCAGTAAATACAGATTGTAAGGTGAGCTTGAAGGCATTTATTGGAGATTGTAACAAGTATGACAAGCCAATGTGTTTCCGGGGAACAAAGATGCCCCCTTCTTCAGGACTGTTCCTGTGTGCTAATGAATGGGGAATAATCCCAAATAGGTGTTTCTGTAGCACAAGGATCAGAGGGATATATGTCTGCGTGTTGGCTGTGCTCACTGATGCAGCATTGCAATTGCCAATAAATGCCTTCAAACTCACCTTCCAACTTGAATTTACTGTACACTGGGCACTCCTTTCTACCTACTACCATTTTCCCAAGAGAATGGTGGATTTGGTCAAAGGCATAGGTAAAGTTTGTAAAAGTATCCTGAACTAGAGTGCATACAAGCTTTTTTTTCTAGAAATAAGCAAATAATAAAAAAAACATGTTTCCTGGCAAGCCTGTTTCTTACGGTCAGATATTTTTGGATCCAATTTGTAAAATGTTTATTTTTTCCCCACAACATTCACCATCCAGTAGTCAACCAGTATAGGGGTCCTTTGGAGAATTATGGGTGAGATTCATGACATAATTTCGTAATAAGAAGGTATATTGCTTTCTTTTTCAAATAAATTACATTATGATCTTATGACTCTCACTCTGTAATTCTCTGCTGTCAGTCATCTTTATTGGTTTCCTCAGGTCAGAGTTGGAGCTTGTGCCCCTTAATTAGGTAGTATGTTCTTCAGGAACTGTTTTACACAAGGTTCTTCGTCTTTTACCAATTACAGACCCTTAAAAGTATTTTCAATATGCCCCCATACCCTCTTCACTAAATTATCATCATCAACAGTTTATTAAGGTACCCATATGACTTCAAAAGATGTCAATAGCTTGGTTTTGCTTTACATACAGATAGCTAGGAATAGAACACATGAAGGAAACCCCTACAGAGTTCTATTTATTTATAAAAAAAAAATGGCATATCATAAATACACAAGCTCGCTATACCAGTGACATTTTTGTTGTTTTGTGTGATCAAAACCTGGAATTAAGGTCTAGTTACTGACAATGTTGCTTGCACGTCATCTGACTTATCAAGTCTATCTCTGCAGTTTTATTTTAGGTTCAATAATGCAGATAATCCTGCTCTAATTGTATTTTTAATTAATCAGAGATATATCCCCATTCCCCTATCATTTGTTCCCATACCACCAAGGGCTATGGCGTTCCTCCTTTAAGGGGCCTTCCCCTGATTTAAAGAAGCTTGGTCACCTTGACAATATAGGGTAAAGTGTCTTTGCAAAGGGCATCCCTCGACACCCTTTATACTCACCTTACCAGTAATCCCATGCCATTCCTTTATCTTATCTTATACAGCTGCCACTGAAGTGACTGGCATTGGTCGGGGAGAGTGTTGATGTCACTTCTTTGGTCACGTGACATTGCCTATAAAAACATATATATAAATGGGAGTGGACTAATAGTATGCACCCAAATCTCTTAATTGCACAAAAATATGTCAACCTCCCAGAAGTAGTCTGTGGGCAAAGCCCCAGATGGCTCAGGAATCCACCAGGAGCCTAAGGGGTTAAATACTGTTGGCGTCAGCACCTTTCCCTTTGCAGCAGGATCAGGAATCCTCCTCAATAGGAACATGTAAAGACACAGATTGTCTTGACAAAAGGGCAGCTCTGCTCCAAAATGTGCAACCACAGCCCCTGTGACATCATCATGCCCTTTGAATGCCTGGCTTCCACCATTAGTTCCTGTAGAGTGCTTAGCTGGATTACAGAGGCTGCTTGCAGGAGACATCTACCTTGGCAGTGGAGAGGCTGCAGTCTACTGCTTGATATTTAGGTACTGTTTGGAATACATCTTTTGTGAGTGTATATCCGTTTTATGTACTACACTTAGTCAGTGGTGCTGCTAAGGTGAACATTATTATTATTTAGTGTTTATTTTCTGTGCCATTACGCCTGCCCATGGTATACTGCTAGCCCCAAGCACTGTCACTGGGGAGGTCATATGCTCCCCTATACACGAAGGTAGGAAAGTTCTGAGTATTGTGGATGGCTGTGAAGAAGGAAGGAGAAATTAGGACTGGTAGGGTAGGGGGTAGGGAGGGACCTTACACACACACTGTCACTTTGTTCTGCATGGGCAATCTCTCTTAGTAGTCCAAATCAAACTTTAATACTAGGCCACTTTTCTGAACTCACCTTTTACAAATGCTAGTTCCATGGTTATAATGCTGAGTGTGAAAACAGAGCAACTTGGAAGGTTGGGACTTTTACGGTACTATACAGAAATAATGGTACTCTACACAATATCTAAAAAAATATTACATTTTATTGATTCCATGTTAAAAAAACATATATTGATAAAAGCTATTCAAATCCCAAGACCTATTGCAGGGAAGTGGACCACCACCCCCTGGGTAGGATAAATAGACCCTAATAACCCATAGTGGCTGTGACCTCTCTTAACAGAGATGGAATATATGGTCAACCTTATACCCAATGATACAAGATACAATGATTAAAGGGGACGTGGTACTTTCATATAGTTTTTAGGGCCCCTGGTAGTCGCCCAGTGGGGACAAACTTACAATCTAAAATGGTTATAATGCTGATGGTTTAATGTTGTCTAAGTTGCTGACCTTAGAGATAAGAAATTCTGACACATTTTCTGACCCTTGTTTTCAATATGCTTGTCTTGGGTCCGTAACCTCAAATGTACTTAAAAAAGTAAAAGCAAGAGATTTTCAGTTGGTCAAACAAATTATCACGGGAATACTGACTCCAGTTCGGCAGCACTCCACAAAACAGGGGCTCCACTTATAAACGGAGGGAAAACTCAGAGAATCGATGTATATACTTCTATGATCCAATGAATTTGCCAAGAATCCTACGTTTTTATTGGTAAAATTGGTTCAGAGCAGAAGACAACCATTGCATTTCGGGGACCAGACTCTCCCTTCATCAGGGTTCTGGGATTTTGACTGTGCTCAAATGGATTCAGATAAACAAATAACAGACAAAACTGTGGTTTTCTGCTTGGAACATTTTCATAAGGTAGGTTAGGCCATTGTTAACAAGTGATATCTGGTATCTGCTTATCTGAGTCCATTTAAGCACAAATTTCTGAGCTCCGATGAAGGGGAAGTCTGGCACCTGAAATTCATGGCTGTCTTCTGTGAACCAAATTTATCAATAAAAACTGTGGACTCTTGCCTTTTTTTTTTTTTTTGGTGATTTCATTGGGCTGTATATATGTGAATTCTCTGGGTTTTTGTTGTTTTTCGGAGTGCTGCTAAACTGGAGTCGGCGTGCCCAGTGATAACTCGACTGATCAACTGAAAATAACATTTTTTATAATAGAAAGGAATAAAAATGAAACCATTTCAATAAATCTGTACAGAGCAGCATCCCTCCTGTTTTATATATTGCAAAATAGATTTGTCTATTTATGACATTGTTACTAGGAAACACATATTTGTGTTTTGCAAGCAGATCTATAGTTCCAGAGGACATAGATTGAAGGCTAACACTGACTGACAAGTTAGTGTTTCTTCAGTTCTGGATGCTATCAATATTGATGCTCATTGTATAAAGCGGACACTCTAATAGCAGAGACCAAAACATGCGTGTTGTTACCATTATTACCCATGAACCACCCTGCAGTAAGCAGAGATGACTAGTTAAATTTAATTCTGCTGGGTAGTAATCTGCCCAGGCTAATTTGTAGTACCTCATTTGGCTTTCCCTAAGTTCAGTGTTGCTGCCATTCCTGGCTGTTGCTACGAGGTGTCACTGGCACATTTGGCAATATACAGGGGAGCTGCAGCAATTCTGAGTTATGGATCTTTATGTCTCCTTTGGCCAACCCCTAAGAGGTTTATTGTCAGGGGCGTAGCTACAGGGGTCACAATTGTGACCTGGTCCCAGGCTTCAGGGGGCTCATACGGCCCCCCTGTAAACCTGGATAGGAGGGGCAGTATGTAGAGGAACCAATCCCCTCCATCTTCCTCCTGCAGATTCTGAATGCCCACTTGTCCTATTCTCCCTCCTGCTGCCATTCAGAGGCTGCAGGAGGAAGATTGGGGTTATCGGTTCCTCTAAATGCTGTCGCCCCCACTGCCCCTCCTATCCAGTTTCCCTCTGCTCGCCCCCAAGCATCTATGCTCTCTCTGGACTTCTGTACTGTCTCCCGCCCTGTGCTTTCTCTGGGATCCTGTTCTCTCTCCCCCCCCCTGTACTCTCCCCAGGCTCCTGTGCTCTCCTTGGGTCCCTGTGCTCTATCCTGGCCCCCTCAGCGCTGCCGGGTACTCCTGCTCTCCTCTCCCTCTGGCTTCTGGGGGATGCTGTCAGGCTGGAGAGCCGAGAAGGGGCAAGTAAATGAGTCCTTTACACTGGCCCTTTCCTTATCTGAATGATCAGAGTCAGTAATCCGTACCGATCACTGACTCTGTTCATTCATAGCTGAGGCATAGTAAACTGTGTCTACAATGATTCCGTTTATGAATGGGCAGGAAGCACTGTACAGAGCTATTCCTGTCCATTCATTCTGTGTAGCTGAGACTGCAGAGATGGAGATTGAGGGCTGTGTTACCAATCTCCTTTCTCTGTCTCGTTGTGAAACATCAGAGGTCTGTTTAGACCCCTGATATGTCACTAAAGCTGCCCAACGGGGCTCCTAAAAAAATGGCAAAAAAAAATAAAGCAAAAATGCAAAAGAAAAATACTGACACCAGTAATAGAACAACCAGGGCAGCAAAGGTCGCATTTGCTCAAAGGGAAGAGCCACGGCCGGGGGTTAGGGGTTCTTGCATTGGGGCCCTGAAAGTACTATTTTCGCCTCTGTTTATTGTTAATGGTGCATGATAAGGTATGAGATAAATTGGGGAGTGACTTGCTGAGTCCTCTTTCAGCCTTGGGAGGTGTGTAGCAGTTTGTGCTGGTAAGGTTGAAAGCCTGTTTGGGCCTAGCACAATATCCTGAAACTGCCCGGTCGAGGAGGATACAGAACTTAAGTTGGAGAGCCAGGGGAAGATGTTCTGCTGGAAGGGGAATAAGTCTGACTCTCAATGGATCCTGGTACTGCCATGGAGGGAATGCATGGAAGTACCCACTGCCTGGCTGTGGAACTGTGAAGACAATGCTGCCAGTGTTTGCCTGATGGATTTTCTTTTTGCAATACGCCATGGTCCACATTCTCTTAATGCACTGTGATAACAGGAGTGGGTCAGAGTCTGGAAAATATGGTCCTGGGGTTATCTTCAGTCTTAGTCCTCTCTACCAGTAAGCCTGAAGCAAATAAAACATCTGGAAAAGACAAAAAGTGCTGCTGGTTTTTCTGATGGTCCTTATTTTTGCAATATGCCATTGTCCACATTCTTTTTATGCACTGTCCCAGCAGGAGTGGAGTTGGAGTCTGGAATATACAATGCTAGAGGCATCTGAGGCCTTGACACTCTTGTGAGCCTGGAGCAAATAAAACATCTGGAAAATACAAAAATGGCGCCCAACAGTAATTAAATTCTTCCCTATAGCCATGGATCCACCCTGGGGTATTGTCAGCCAACCCTAGCACTGGAGGGGGTGGCTACACCCAGAAAACCTCTTCTGTTCCCTATCCCTGATCTGGTTTCAGTTTGTTACTAGTGCTTGACTTCCTCTGACTTCATGTCTAAGCCTCGTCAACTGCCATTCCAGTATCCAATGAGACTGCCTCCTTGGCCAGCAAAATCACTTTGGGGAGGCATTTAGTGGAGCTTAACCATCAAGCCAGTGGAATTTAGGCTTCAGGAACTACATTAGAGAGGGGCACAGAAGAGATTTTTCTGACCAACAATGGCCTTTTGATTTCTACTCTTAGGCAGAACATGTAATTGTAAAAGTTTAAGACTGAGTATGGTCCGCTTTAATGGTAGCTATAGGAGCAATGATAATTATAAACTAACATTATGGCAGGGCAGCTGGTGCTAGCAGATGCCTTTTTCAGAAGATTACAAGATCCTTAGAAAATTTCGATTTTTTTTTTCATTTTTATAATTTTTATTCAATTTTACAAAGAAAAAACATTTTCACAATTCTTCCCAATGTACCTATTAAATGCAGTTCTAGCCTATTATGACCAATAAAAAACATTAATCAACCAAAAAGTAATGTTACTGCAACAAAAGAAAAAAGAATTGTCATCTTATAGCATCCAATATCCATTATGTCTCTCATGGAGAGAATCCCCTAACATTGACTTGCACAAGAAGGACAAGAAGAAAGAGAAAGAAATATATATAAAATAAAATAACATAAAATAAAACAACACAAAAAAATGGAAAAAAAAGTTTTGATTTTATGATGCCAACACACAGATGAGTCTTCTCTGTACATTGTACTATACAAAAACACAGGTGCATTGCGGTGCTTTAAAAATGTGTATTAGAGGGCCACTGAGTTACACAAATGCAAGTATCTGATCTGGGCAAAAAAGTTGGAGCACAAGCACTTCTGTTATATGCCATGTAGCAGTGCACAACCCTTCAACCGGCCATTGTCAGGGCTGGCTTCTGCTACTTAGCGGCAGCTCTTTTCTTTCAGTGCTCAGAGATGCTCAGCTGTTGGTTAATTGCTGGCCACTAATTGTTTCCACAGTGACTCACCTGGGCACCATTAACTTGCCTCATTAGTTCAACCTACAGCCAGCCCCTTTTGGCTATTTAAACCGCTCAGCTCATTTTCTCCTCACCCTTGCCTGGTCAATGACATCCATTGTGTTCCTGTCTGCGTTCCTGTGTATGACCTGGCCTGTCTGACTTCTCTTCCTTTACCTGTTCCTGGTTTTGCTTCTTACTTTGCTGACTCCTGGCTTCCTGATCCCGGCTCATCTGAACACTCGCTCTGGCATCCAGACCCTGGCTTCTGTTTTTGACTACGTTCCTGAATTGTGTTATTTTTACTTTTTCATTAAAGGTGTGATTTTAAAGCGGAGTTCCACCCAAAAGTGGAACTTCTACTTCAAGGGAAGGTGACCCCCTGACATGCCACAATTGGCATGTCATTTTTTTGGGGGGGGCACCCTGTTTTCCCAGGGTCCCACTTCCTCTCATGGCGCAGCGGAGCCGGAAGGAACTTCATCTTCCGGGACACGTCACAGGTCCCAGAAGATACGCCGGCCATTCACAACGCGCAGTGTGACTCATGCATGTGCAGTGTGGGCCCGGCTTTGGCTTCACACTTGTGATGCCGGTGCCGTACGAAGGAGGGGGAGAAGAGCAACGCTGCAGGCGGCTGCATCGCTGGAGCCTGGGACTGGTGAGTGTCTGATTATTAAAAATCAGCAGCTACACTTTTTGTAGCTGCTGACTTTTAATAAGGGGGAACTCCAGTTTAACTGCATTTTCTGTCTCTGAATGGTTTATGGCTCCTAACAGCCATCTAGACAAGGGCCATAAACTTTCCATCAGCCACCAGATTTGATTTTTCATAACCAATAACCAATGATCAATGATATGGACTTTGCCATCCAAATTGGATGTTAAAGCCCATTACACTTCTCTTACAAACTGTGTCAGACCATGTCGTACTTCTTTTTTCTGCAAAAGTGAGGGTGGCCATAGATGACTATTTTTTTTTCGATCAGCCAGTGGACTATAAAATGAACAGATTCCTCCATCCACACAAATGAGGTGGATAGAGGAATCTTCCATCTGAGACATAGAGGTAGATTTACTAAAACTGGAGCACTCAAAATCAGGCGCACCTGTGCATGGTAGCCAATGAGCTTCTAACTTCAGCTTGTTCAGTTAAGCTTTGACAATACAATATGGAAGCTGATTGGTTTCTATGCAGAGCTGCACCAAATGTTGCATGCTCCAGGTTTAGTAATTCCCCCCACCCCATTGTATTCTGACAGTGGGACTCTTCCTCTGCCAAAATACACTGATTAGTGGTAGAAGCCGAATGATCGAGAAATTTGTCCACCATTCCCATTCAACAGAAATGATTGACTTCTGGCAGTAGGGTTGCCACCTCATCCATTTAAACCCAAAAACATACGAATTACACAGGTTCTGTGGCTGATTAAGGAGGTAATTAAACTCACTTGGTGCCTTATCTGCATTAAATTAGCCCCAGAACCTGTGTATTGCATATGTGTTTGGGTTTGAAGGGATGAGGTGGCAACCCTAAGGGCCAGCCATACATGGACCAAGACTCGGCCGGTTCTTGTTGACCCAACCAAATTTGAATCCATCAATGGCCAAATTTGGTCTCTTCATCTTCTGCTGAATGACCTTGATCTTGCAGATCTGACCCTCCTTTTATCTTTTTGGGACAAAATATACAAAGCTAGCTTAGGACCAGTAAAATATAGAATATTTCTATGTATAAAAGGTGACCCTTTGATGTAAATCTGACCCTTACTCTATTCAATATTGAAAAACAAAAACCTTTGACTGGAGTCACACCAAGAAATATTCCAACAGGGAAACAGATGTCAGTAAAAACTTTTTTTCTCTACTAACATGGGGATAGGATAGCAGCTCACTCAGGTCTATACTACCATCTGTTTGCCTGTCAGGGAAATTTCCCACTTATGTGGTCAGCGGGATGGGCAGTGGTGTAAAATCTCTTCCACAGAGATAGCAAACTGACAAAGGTTTTAGGTCTTTCCTATGCTGTCTAAAATGTAAATTGTATAAAAAAAAAAAAAAAGGTTAGATTTTTCTACTCTAAAAACCTTCCAAAAGAATATACTGGAAAAGTGAATGTACAGAAAGAACTCCTAGCAATTTAAGTAATTAATGACTCACAAACACAATAATGAGCCGCGCTACTTAGCACCTCCAAAATTAACAAGCTGACAACTTATCACTTGTTTGTCACATTTGGCTCTTCCTGCCAATTCCTTCTTTACTCTTTTTTTTTTATCAAGATTTCATGCCTTCCTTGGGAGGATAATTATATGTTTTCTTACCAAGATGTGTTCACACTTCGGCAGGAAACGTTAAATAGAACGAGAGTTATTTACCCAGAATTAAAAACAAAACTTGGTTCTTTACAGAAGCCTGATGATTTAGCGCGGTCCCATGATGGAATGTGGCAGTCCTGTAAAAATGATTTTCTTCCTCCACAATTTGATATGATTGTTGCTGCTTAACCCTCAGTTTGCTAATCATAGACTTTTTATAGCTTTTCTACATGAATGATGTCTGGTTGGCTGCTACATTAACCTCTTCCGGACTGGCCCATATATATTGCAGCAGGGCGGCCCTCCTGGGCAAAATCACATACCTGTACATGACTTCTAGTTCTGGGTCTGGGACCGGCGACCCGCTCCTGCCAATCAGCGGGTCCAGCAGACCCGATGTTCGCCGGCACCCTGAGATCATTCCCGAGAGAGGCAGAACGCCCGGGGCCGGCCCTACCATGGGTCCCAGTAGGTCCACTGGACCCGGGCAGCACTTTGAGAGGGGCAGCAAATTGAACCAAACCCCGCCTCTCCTCTTCTATTTACCCAGCAAATTGAACCAAACCCCGCCTCTCCTCTTCTATTTACCCAGCAAATTGACGGCCAAGATTTTTTTTCCAGCAGTTTTGTGTGTCATGATGACAACTGCCCCTCCAGGCAACTCTGCCTCTCCCTATACTACCCTAGCCCACCCCTATACTGCCCTAGCTTGTCTATATACTACCCTAGCCTGTCTATGTAATACCTTAGCCTGTCCATATACTTCCTTAGCTAGTCCATATACTACCCTAGTCTGTCTACATACTACCCTAGTGTTCCCATTTACTACTGTAGCCTGTCTATATATTACTCTAGCCTGCCCCTATACTACCTAGCCTACCCATATACTGCCCTAGCCTGCCCGTATACTGCTCTAGCCCGCCCCTTGGAATTGAACATAATGATATGTCATATAATTTTGCATATAGACAAGGTGCTGTTGCATGTTAATCTGACTTCTTGATAAATTAAATTTTAGTTTTAATTATCATGATATAAAATAATGGATGTGGGGGCCTTTTGGTGGGCGTGATATACATATTGGCCTAAATTTATGAAGAAATTTGATTTTTTACATTTTTTTGGATATGTTTTATAGCAGAAAGTAAAAAATATAGTTTTTTTTTTTCATAATTGTCGGTCTTTTTTTGTTTATAGCGCAAGTAATAAAAATCACAGAGGTGATCAAATACCACCAAAAGAAAGCTCTATTTGTGGGAATAAAAGACATAGATTTTATTTGGATACAGCATTGCATGACCGCAAAATTGTCCATTAAAATAACGCAGTGCCGTATCACAAAAAATGGCTTGATCATGAAGGGGTAAAACCTTTAAGGGCTGAAGAGGTCAACAAGCATTTCTCACAATTGATCACTAATGGTCAGTAATGGAGGTAGCGCAATTGGATGGAGAATAGGCGTGTACATGGTGGGCAGTGGTGGCTGGTGCTCAATAATTTGGGGGGGTGGCAAACCAACGCCAACCCCCCCACACTGGACCTGGACAGCAATGCAGCGATTCCCTTCCCCACAGGAGATGGATGGGAATGCGCTGATTCCCCCCCCCCCCACAGGTGATGGACGGCAATCAGAGGCCTCCTTACCTTAGGAAGGAGGCAGATCAAGCAGATGTGGATCCGGGCTGCTGCTCCTCGCTCTAGGGCCATTGCTTCTCTTCCAGGCCCTGACTGAGTCCTAAGACTCCCTGGCCAATCGGGTATGAGAAACTGCTTCCTGATTAGCTGGGAGGAGAATCAGGAAGACAATAGTGAATATTAATTTGCTATTGTCACACAAGGGGGTTAGCTCAGGGCGCAGTGCTCTGCGCCCAGAGCCTACCCTTTTTTGAAGCCAATTAGAGCCTCAGGCTCTAATCATGTGCTTAAAAAAAGATACACCTATTGAAATCCATACATCCACTGCCCCGCATGTAGATTAGGGGCAGGTGCACGAATGGGGGGCGGCACCCCCGCGCCCCGTATGGACAGGCCGCCATTGCATGTGCGGCAGATTCCCCCTGCTGCGCCTCATTGTTTCAGGATGAAGAGCTGAGGAAGGGGCTGGTTAATATGTAATTTTTCCAGTGCCTTCCTTTTCTGAATGAACACAGTGAGTGATCGGTACTCTTCACTCACTGTGTTAATGCATAAATAAAGTATAGCAACTAGGCTTCAGTTTGTGCATGAACAGGAAGCTGCTCAGCATAGAGCGCTTCCCATTCATTGACTGTCTAGTGCAGCTGAGGAGAAAGGGACTGGAGAATCTCTGTCCTCAGTCCCCCTTTCTCTTTCTCAAAACTGAGACATCAGGGTCTGTTTAGACCCCGATATTTCACCAAAGCC
>BLSH010240949.1:466621-481378 GCA_018402905.1 Glandirana rugosa
TGGTACCCCCACCCCCCCCCCCCATATCCTTTCCCCCTCCCCCGTCTGGTACTATCCTAAAAGTTTGCATTAACGGCTATAACCCATCAAGTTGTATGATATATCTATTCATTCACCCAGGATGGTTCATTGGGTAATAGCATTGCTTCATTCCATTGTTACCAGACAGAACATCTGTGTGTTTATTTGTACTGAGCAAGTTTTATAACCTGTAACACTGTAACTCTTAATAAAAAATATTGAAAAGAAAAAAATGTGGAAATTGTAAGGTAGTCACTTGCAACCAAGGAATGGCAGAAGAGCTTGATGAAGGTCTAGACCAGTGGTTCTCAACTCCTGTCCTCATAAGTATTACCTTGGGGAGATGCAGACTAGAATAATGAAATCACTGAGCAGCAAATTATATCACCTGTGATGTATTTCAGTTATCTTGCAAACCTGGCTTGTTAAGCCTCGTACACAGGGGACGACGATCGTATACAACAGGTCGTACTAACGACCGTTGTATGCGATATCGATCGTTCGTATGTGCAATTAGAACAGTCGAACATACGATGGTCGTACAAGGGAATTGTATGAGCAGACTAGAAAACTTGGTCGTTCCAACAAGCGCTCATACGACCGTTGTATCGTGTGTACAGAGCAGTTGGTACAACAAGTTGTATTGTGCAAAACACGCATGCTCCAAAGTCAGGAACGGCCGGATGCTAATTACATGCACCTGAACGTTCTTCTGTGCTCGTACGATCGTGTAGTGCAGTCAGTATGCAAGTTACCTTATGCAACATACGATTTGCGACCATGGTACGTACGATCGTTGCCCCGTGTGTACGAGGCTTTAGTTGGTCCTGAGGAGAGGTGTTGAAGACCACTGATCTAGACTCACTCGTGCAGTAGAACCAATGGTGGATGGCAGTAAGGAATCAGCATCAGACTTTTTGTTGAAAAATTAAAGATTAAAATATGACTGTTTGTATTTTGCCATATTGTGGAGGCATTTAGAGAAATATTCTGCAAACGCCAAATGATAAAATAAGTAAAAATTAAGCTGGTTTAGAAGTTGAATTTAAATCATTGCTTGTTTGATAGGATTATACTTCTTCTTTTTTTTGGAAACTTAAGCAAATATAAATAGGGTCTGGTGGATCTTGGGTAATTTTGAGTAAAATTCCTTAGGATGTTGATGTGTTGACTTACTACTTTTGATTTTTTAAAAATGAAATTGCTTGTTTGGAAGTCTATTTCTTTTTAATGGCTTTGAGTTCCATCCAACTCATTTAGTTTTGTTTATTTTTTCATCTCTGCACAGTGTTCCTTTTTTTCTCTTCCTATTACTGTTTTGTTCTCAGGTAGCACTCACATTTCAAACATATTAGATTACAACAGGAGAAGTGATTTATAAAATGGCCTTACTAAGCTTTGTAATATATGCTTATTGGAAATAATATTTCTGTTGGAGAGTTGCCTGATAAGTGAGGTCTCTGGCAGCGATCCCATTATTCTGCAGACTTAAAAAACATATTTTAATTTAGAAATTAATTTTTGCCTGCATAAAAAAAAAAAAAAAAGTTAAATAAAGCTCCAATGTTGAAAGATCCCAAGGTCATTTCAAATAATGGAATATATTCTCAAGTGTTTTTTTTCACAATTTTTTATATGTTAAAGTAAATTGATTTTTTTATGTTTGTTATTTAAAATAATAGATTGGTCTTCTACAAAAATTATATACCATAAATATATACATAAAATCACGTATAATCGTTTTTCATTTTCTTCAATGCCTATACATATATCATTTTTTTAATGTTTACTTAACAAATGTTTTAGTTTTAGTGTTAGCAAAAAAGGAGACCTTATTATTTTTTTATTTATTTGTTTTAACTTGAAACAGCTCCAAACACCTCTTATCGACTCCAGCCTGCCCATGTGAATTATCGATTCGGCTAAACATAGCAGACAAAGTCATTTCATCCCACAGAGGAGCTTTCTACTTGTTCTGCTTGCTGCTGAATTCATATACAGAGTGCCAAGAAGTGATTTTGAACCGCTAGCTCTTGTATTTTTAGAGTGAAAAAATGCCATTCCATACAAAACTTTTTTTTTTTTTTTTTCAACAGTATGGGGCAGGCAAGTTTTTATTACCGGCTGCTACTGTTCTGAATTCCTCAGTCCTTTTTATTACCTATTTATCTATCTTACATAGTTACATACTTAGTCTGCTACAAAAAAATACACACGTCCATCCAGTTCAACCAATAAAAGGAAAGAAAAAATAATACGTTTACAATCCCGTATACACAATCCTATACCCACGGTTGATCCAGAGGAAGGCAAAAAAAAAACAGCAAAGCGTGATCCAATTTGCTCCAGCAGGGGGAAAAATCCTTCCTGATCCCGTAAGAGGCAACCAGATATTCCTTGGATCAACTTTACCTATAAATATTAGTATTCAGTTATATTATGTACATTTAGGAAAAAATTCAGGCCTTTTTTTAAAGCAATCTACCGAACTGGACAGAACCACCTCTTGAGGGAGTCTATTCTACATTTTCACAGCTCTTACTGTGAAGAAACCTTTCCGTATTTGGAGATTAAATCTTTTTTCCTCTATGAGTAAAGAGTGCCCCCTTGTCCTTTGTGATGACCTTAAAATGAATCACTCAACACCAAGTTCACTATATGGGAACCTTATGTATTTGTACATGTTGATCATATCCCCCCTTAATCTCCTCTTCTTAAGAGGGAATACATTCAATTCCTCTAATATTTCCTCATAGCTGAGCTCCTCCATGCCACTTATCTGTTTGGTTGCTCTCCTCTGCAGTTTCTCCAGTTCCCTGATATCCTTTTTGAGAACCGGAGCCCAAAACTGAACTGCATATTCCAGATGAGGTCTTACTAATGATTTGTACAGGGGGGGCAAAATTATGTCTCTATCTCTGGAGTCCATACCTGTCTCAATACAAGAAAGGATTTTGCTCGCTCTGGAAACCGCTGCTTGGCATTGTGTGCCAGTAGTAACCACTTCAGCGCCGGAAGGATTTTCCACTTTAGGACCAGGGCACTTTTTGCGATTCGGCACTGCGTCGCTTTAACTGACAATTGCGCGGTCGTGCGACGTTGAACCCAAACTAAATTTGCGTCCTTTTTTTCCCACAAATAGAGCTTTCTTTTGGTGGTATTTGATCACCTCTGCGTCATTTCTGATCGCCACTATAAACAAAAGAAGAGCGACAATTTTGCAAAAAAACCCAAATTTATTACTTTTTGCTAAAATACAAATCCAAAAAAAATTAATTTTTTTCCATCGGTTTTGGACGATTTATATTCTTCCTCATATTTTTGGTAAAAAAAAAATCGCAATCGGCGTTTATTGATTGGTTTGCGCAAAAGTTGCCGCATTTACGGACGATGAGAATTCATTTTTGGGGTTTTTATTTATTTTTGACTAGTAATGGCATTGATCTGCGATTTTTAGCGGGACTGCGATATTGCAGCGGACATGTCAGACCATTGTGACACTTTTTTGGGACCCTTGGCATTTATACAGCAATCAGTGCACTGATTACTGTGTAAATGCCATTGGCAGTGAAGGGGTTAACCAGGAGGGGGCGCTCTAAGGGTTAACTGTGTTCCCTGGGCGTGTTCTACTGTAAGGGGGCTGGGCTGGCAGGGGGAGGGGAGTGATCACGGCGTCCATATACAGAAAGCCTGTGATCACAGCTCTTCCACCTCTAACAGAACGGAGATCCGTGTTTACTTACACGGACCTCCGTTCTTTCACTGCGAGGGGGGGGGCATTGTGGGTACCCGGCGGCGATTGAGTCCACCCTACCAGCTCCCTGCCCCTCCCCCGAACACAGTGAGTGCGCGAGCATGCCTCCGGCTAGTTACGCCGTCCTGTGACAGCGTTTCGCGATAACGAGCCACCTTGCCACCGTTACGCTGCGGCGGGCGGTCGGCAAGTGATTAAAGAGGAACTGCAGTCTGCTCACATAATTTGTAATAAAAACATCTTTCCCATTCTGAAGCTTCCCTCCAACCACTTTGCATATTATTGTACATATACTGTTATTCTGTACTTGTCAAATATGCTGCAGAAATCTCCCTCCACTAAGTCTGGCTGCATCCATTTTAACTGTGGGCAGCTGAAGCTTCTGCCTGTTCACTTCCTGGATTTACACAGACACACAGAGGCACACCTCCAGCCCTGCAGCTTTTATTGGCCCTCTTATGACTCACCCCCCCCCCTCCCTTCCTGGCAGAGAGCTGTGCATGATGTGCATGATGTCCAACGCCGAAGCATTTTACCAGAGAAGAAACAGGACATGGGCTGTATAAGGTATTTACTGGCAGATTTTTATTTTTTTTTACTATCTTAAGTTAAAACAACAAGGACAGAGGATTTAATAGATGCAAAGGTGAAAAAAATGACTGAAGTTCCACTGTAAGCCTTATGATCTACCAGAAAACTCAGATCTTTCTCCACCACTGTGTGCTTTATTCACCTTTATGCTGTCTAAATATTTGTGGATCATATGAATTTTGAGCCATTGTGGATCATTTGGAGCTGTGTCAATACCATCCCTTTATGGACATGAGCTCCCCCATGCTCCTTTGTAGTAGGGTTGCCACCTCATCCCTTTAATCCAGGGCACATATGAATTACACAGGTTGTTCTGAGGCTAATTGAATGCAGATGAGGCACCAAGTGAGTTTAATTACCACCTTAATCAGACACAGACCCTGTGTAATTAGTATGTGTCTTGGATTAAAGGGATGATGTGGCAACCCTACTTTGTATACACAGAGTTGAAGAAGGCATTCAATAAATTTGCCTTCTCTTTGTCCCAATCGCCAACTCCAGATTATTTTGTAAAGGGCCTTCATGATCAGACCTGACCTTTTTGCTACTAACATATTTAAATCATTTTTGGGGGTTTGTCCTACTATCCTTTGCAAGCTGTCATTCGTTTTGATTTTATGCATCCTTGATTTCCTTTTTACATATTCTGTTATACTGTTTGTAACATTTAAACGATGATAGAGTTCCCTCATTTTTATATTTTTTAAGAGCTCTTTTCTTATTATTTATAACTTTTCTAACTTGCCGTGAGCAACACAGGTTTTATTTTTAGCCTTTTAAATTTATTGCCCATGGGAATATACTTTGTAGTGAGTTCACATACAGTCATCTTGAATAATTCCCATTTCAGTTCTGTGTTCATCAATGCCAATATTTGCTCCCAGTCTTGGAGAGCAGCCCTCATCCTTGGAAAATTTGCTTTCTTAAAGTTAATTTTTGTATCTTACCAGTATGTGTTTGTTGTTTACCGCCAACATCACATGAAATATATATATATATACCTATTTCTTGGGGAGCTTATACTTGGTCTCCTATTTTCTCTCCAGCCCCCTCTGTGGACTCATTAGTCACCTAAGCTTTCTCAATCTCTCCAGATCTGCATAGCTGTCCCAGTCCTGTGAGCAAGAGGTCCCCCAAAATAGGGTCTTGTCTCCCATCAAGATGGCTGGAGCACACCACTGTCTTCTTCGAATGGCAATAACTACACTGAGCTCTAACCGGACCTGGCTTATAATAACCCTGCACACCTGTGCACTCACACAAGCTGCAGGCATCCAGAAAAACACAGACACAGGATTGAAGGTTCCGTTCCACCCAGGACACTTTGGAACCTTCAATCTCCAGGCCCCGGATCCAGAACCACCAAACCTTAAGAAAACTCACAACAGTTTTTTTCTGCTCACAATAAACACACCAGAGATTCTCAAACTGAAACTTCAAGAGTCCTGTGTCGTTTCCATTTCCATGTCCTAATCTCACACAATGACAGGGCCTTGCACTGTAAGATAGCGTGTGTATATTTGTGTTTATATATATTGTGGGAGATTAGCTTGTGGGGATCACTTTTCAGGGAAAAAGATTCAGCATGGATGTCAGTCTCTTTAACCACTTGCCGATCGGCAACTGACGGCGACAAAGTGGCTCTGTAACACGAATCGCCGTCATATGATGGCGGCCGCAAGGTCGTGCTCACTGTGTCCGGGGAGGGCCAGGGAGCGGGTGCGGCGGATTCGATCTCCACCGGCCACCCGCGATGCCCCCCCCGGAGTGAAGGAACGGAGGTCCGTGTAAGTAAACACGGACCTCCGTTCTGTGAGGGGGGAAGGGCTGAGATCACGGCCTTCCTCTACACGGAAGCTGTGATCGCTTCCCTTCCCCTGCTAGGGCAGCCCACACACAGTAAGAACACGCCCAGGGAACATAGTTAACCCTTAGAGCGCCCCCTGCAGGTTAACCCCTTCACTGCCAATGGCATTTACACAGTAATCAGTGCATTTTTATAGCACTGATCGCTGTATAAATGCCAATGGTCCCAAAAAAGTGTCAAAATAGTCCGACATGTCCGCTGAAATATCGCAGTACCGCTAAAAATCGCAGATCGCCGCCATTATTAGTAAAAAATAAAGAAAAAATAAAAACCCCAAAAATGAGATCTCATCATCCGTAAACGCGACCACTTTTGCGCAAACCAATCAATAAACGCCGATTGCGATTTTTTTTATCGCAAATATGAGGAAGATTATAAATCGGCCAAAAACGGTGAAAAAAAATGTTTTTTTTTATATATTTTTTTTTTGGATTTGTATTTTAGCAAAAAGTAAGAAATTTGGGTTTTTTTGCAAAATTGTCGCTCTTCTTTTGTTTATAGCGGTGATCAGAAATGACGCAGAGGCGATCAAATACCACCAAAAGAAAGCTCTATGTGTGGGAAAAAAAGGACGCAAATTAAGTTTGGGTACAACGTTGCACGACCGCGCAATTGTCAGTTAAAGCGACGCAGTGCCGAATCGCAAAAAGGGCTCTGGTCCTAAAGTGTGAAATCCTTCGGGGGCTGAAGTGGTTAAAGTCTGGTGGCTTGCCAGGTTTATTTTTGCAGGTTTGCAAGATCAAAACATAAACAGAAAACAGAAAACAAAATCTTGGCGTCTGGTGCTAAACTAAAGACTCCTCTCCATACAGGGTGGGGCTTTCCCTGGCACCCACAAAACATAAGCACATTGCAAACCTTGCTTTTGGAGTCCAATTAACACACAGAGCCCTCTCAGTTTTTCTCCCTCTAGTGCAGTGGTTCTCAACTCCGGTCCTCAGGACCCACTAACAGGCCAGGTTTTCAGGATAACTGAAATTCATCACAGGTGATATCATTTGCTGTTCAGTGATTGCAGCATTCTAGTCTGCATCTCCCCAAGGTAATACTTAAAGTCTGGCCTGTTGGTGGGTCCTGAGGACCAGAGTTGAGAACCACTGCTCTAGTGAGATCTCTTCCTGATCATTAAATGCAGGAGGAGAGGGGTTTGAGTGGACCAGAAAGTCTGGGCCAGAAGCAACTCTGCCAGGGTGGCCGGCAAAACCCGGGTCGGACTCCCGCTAGTTGCCTCAAAATGATTGCATGCGAGGCGACAAGTATCGCCCGTCCATTGTCGTGCCTCGCATAACGTCACAATATATATATTCATATATATTTACTATATGTATATATACAGTATATATATTTTTTTCTTTTTCTGTGATTTCAAATGTATTGTTTATTCACTTCTTAAATATATTTGCTTAATCAGCATTGATTTATGTATTAGGTTATAGCATAGACCTAGTTTTACTTGACATGGGGACACTGATTCCTTGTCTTGTTGTGGCCTGTCTTACATCTTATATAAAATGTCAAATTGACGAGTTAAGCCTCGTACACACGGGATGACGATCGTATACAACAGGTCGTACGAACGACCGTTGTATGGGAAATCGATCGTTAGTATGCGTGATTAGAACAGCTGAACATACGACGGCCGTACAAGGGGAGTTGTATGAGCAGACTAGAAAACTTGGTCGTACCAACAAGCGGTCATACGACCGTTGTATCGTGTGTACAGAGCAGTTGGTACAACAAGTTGTATTGTGCAAAACACGCATGCTCAGAAGTCAGGAACGGCCGGATGCTAATTACATGCACCTGAACGTTCTTTCTTTGGTCGTACGATCGTGTAGTGCAGTCAGTATGCAAGATACAACAGCCAACATACGATTTGAGACGATCTTACGTACGATCGTCGTCCCGTGTGTATGAGGCATAAGGGTTGCCTAATAATTACATGTGATTTTTGGATATATTTTTTCTAGTGTGCAGCCTTTTTGTGTTTTTTTCTTCATTTCCTGTCTGCAACATTTGCCATGTAATAAATACAGTGAACTTTACTGCCATCTGGATTTCCCCTTCAAGAATTTAAATGTCCAGATGCTGGCAAACATCTGCGAACATTGCAGTCGGCAAAATGTGCCAGCAAAGCAGTGCCAGAAATGTGTTTGATAAATGTGATGACTGATACAATGGCCTGAACTTGGATGAAATACAGAAAATATTTTCTGTCAATCACTCAGCTGCTGCTATGCCACTTTTTCCCACTCCATTCTGCCCAGCTGCTCCCTCCATGGCATCACAAGTACTACCGGTAATACCCCTTTGAGATATTTGGATGTATTTGTAGCCCTGTGACTTTGCCTTTAATTTAGGTCTACAGTTGTTTGGGAAATACCCAAACAGGTTAGTGTACACCTTTGATAGGCAAGTCATTTTTTATGTATTTATTTATACATTTATTGATTCAGTTCAGCTAATAGGGAATGTTTAACCTCTTCAATACCGGGCACTTAGAACACTTCCCGCCCAGACCAATTTTCAGCTTTCAGTGCTGTTGCGCTTTGAATGACAATTGCTAGGTCGTGCGATGTTATAACCAAAACAAAGTTTTTGTTATTTTGTTCCCACAAATGGAGTTTTCTTTTGGTGGTATTTGATCACCCCTGTGGTTTTTATTTTTTGCGCTACAAATAAAAAAAGAACATTTTGAAAAAAAGCAAAAAACGTTTTTCTTTGTTTCTGTCACAAAACTTTGTATAAGTACATCTTCTCCTTCACTGAAGGGCTCTGGTGTGGCTATACTGATGGGCACTGATAAGGCAGTACAGATTGGCACTGATAAGGTGGCACTGATGATGGGGCACATATATGCTGCACTGATGGGCACTGATAGGTGGCACTGATAAGCGGCACTGATGGGCACTGATAGGTGGCATTGAACTGATGGGCACTGATAGGTGGCACTGATATGCGGCACTGATGGGCACTCATAGGCAGCACTGATGGGCACTGATAGGTGGCACTGGGCACTGCTGGGCACTGATAGGTGGCACTGGTGGGCACTGATAGGTGGCACTGGTGCATATAGCACTGTTAGGGATGGCACTGGCAGGCATCACATATGGGCACAGTGCCATCCCTACAGTGCACTGTATGCCCCTTACCTGGTGGTCTAGTGTGGGCTCCCTGGTGGTCCCTGGGCAGCCTCCAGATCTTCTCCCTGGTGGTCAATGGGCGGCCTCCTTATGTTGTCCCTGGGAGGGGGCTCCCTGGTGGTCCTGGACGGCTCTCTGGTGGTCCAGTGTGGCGATCCTAAGGGGGCTGCACTGATAAACATTCAGCGCAGCCCCCCCCCCCCCCGTCAAAAGAGCAGCCGATTGGCTCTCCACTACTCAGGTCTGCAGACCTGAGTAGTGGAAAAGCCAATAAACGGCTCTTCCTGTTTACACTGTGATCTTTTACCTCGATCGGTAATGCGGTGGGTCAGAGTGACCCACGACACCAACAATCGCCACGCTGCGTGCCCCCGCTGGCGCACAACCGCGGGTTATACTGAGGACGTCAGTAGAACCACTTCCCGGACGTCATTTGTCTATATGCCAGGCAGGAAGTGGTTAATGGCTCTGATATTTACCATACAAAAGAATATATAATAAGCAAAGGAAAGATCTTCACTGGTGGGAAAATTCAGAGCAAAGGAAAGGGTGCCTTGACCTGGCACAGGTGTGTTTACATTTATATATGAATACAAGTAGAATTATAGACAAAACTTTTCCTTTCATGTTGGATAAGGTAAGGGTATGTTATAACACTTGTGAGTTTTTTTTTTTTGTTTGTTTTTTTGCCTTCTGTGTCCTATTTGGGGGATTTACCCTAATTTCATGTCCCTTACCTGAAGCAGGAAGTGAAAGGAAACCCCTGCAAATTAACCACTTTCCACCCACACTATAGCCGAAAGACGGCTACAGCGCGGACTTCCATTGCCGGGAGGGCTTCCATAGATGTTCTCCCATTATAGCTCTGCTTGGTGTGCTCTGTGATCATTGAGTCCTTTGGACTCAGCTGATTACAGAACTGGGTAAAGGGCCAATGACAGCGACCCTTTACCACATGATCAGCTGTCAGCCAATGACAGCTGATCACGGTAGTAAACTGAAGCCATTTTTTTCTCCTTACGGTCAGTGTGAGGAGAAAGGAAGAAAGCCAGTAACCAGCCTCTGTTACAGGGACATCGGTCCCAAACTGTGCCCACCAGTGCTACTAATCAGTGCCAACCAGTGCCACCTATCCGTGCCTGCCCACCAGTGCCATTGATCAGTGCCCAACAGTGCTGCTAATCAGTGCCAACCAGTGTTGCTTAACAGTGTCAACCAGTGCCACCTATCCATGCCCACCAGTGCCATCTATCAGTGCTCAACAGTGCTGCTAATAATTGCCCATCAGTGCTACTAATCAGTGCCCACCAGTGCCATCTATCAGTGCCCAACAGTGCTTCTAATCAGTGTCCACCAGTGCCACCTATCAGTGCCCATCAGTGCTACCAATCAGTGCCCATCAGTGCCCCATTGTCAGTGTCAACTATCAGTGATGCCTATCAGAGCCCATCAGTGCCACCTATCAGTGCCCATCAGTGCCACCTATCAGTGCATCCTCATCAGTGTCCACCAGTGTCGCCTCATCAGTTCCCATCAGTGCAGCTTCATCAGTGCCCATCAGTGCCACCTATCAGTCCCCATCAGTGCCTCCTTCTCAGTGCCTATTAGTGCCACCTATCAGTGCCCATCAGTGCAGCCTCATCAGCGCACCTCAGTGAAGGATAAAAATTACCTGTTTGCTAAACATTATAACTTTATAATATGAAAAAAACGTTTTTCAAAATTTTCGGTCTGCTTTTGTTTCTTTAGCAAAAAATAAAAATCCCAGTAGCGATTAAGTACCACCAAAAGAAAGCTCTATTTGTGTGAAAAAAAAAAATGATAAAAATGTAGTTTGGGTACAGTGTAACATGACCGCACAATTGTCATTCAAAGTGTGACAACGCTGAAACCTGAAAATCGGCCTGGGCAGGAAGGGGGAGAAAGTGTCCAGTAAGACCCCCCAGGTCACCAGAACAAGTGTCTCCATTGAAAGATTTCCCCTCTGTTACTTTTCTGGTTACAACTAGAGTTGAGCGAACACCTGGATGTTCAGGTTCGGCGGAACTTCGCGGAAACGTTCAGGTTCGGTACCGAAAGTTATCCGAACCTTACCCCGGACCCCGAACCCCATTGAAGTCAATGGGGACCCAAACTTTTCGGCACAAAAATGACTGTAAAAAAGTCCTGGAAAGTGCTAGAGGGCTGCAAAAGGAAGAAAAATGGGAGATGTTATTAGATCTGCAATCTGTCCCTCAAAGCAGTAGGAATCTCTACCTAGTCCAGTATCAGATCGTTCTGTAATCACATTGTTCTGTAATGCAGGATGAGAGATCGTTCTGTAATCAGATCGTTCTGTAATGCAGGATGAGATGTTATAGATCTACAATCTGTCCCTCAAAGCAGTAGTAGTAATCTCTACCTAGTTATTAGATCTGCAATCTATCCCTCACAATCTGTCCCTCACAGCGCCGGCAGCATCCTCTCCCTACACTAACCTGAGAGCATGTGACATGCAGCACTAAGTGACACCAGCTTATAAAGAGGCTGGGTCACATGATGCACTGGCCAATCACAGCCATGCCATTAGTAGGCATGGCTGTGATGGCTGCTAGGGAAAACCAGTGAAACGCTTGTTGATTGGCTGCCCTGCAGCTATTCAACATGCGTGATAAAATACCAGAACCCAGAACCCGAACGTTTTTCTTAAAAAAACTAAGGGCCCATTCACACAGGGGCGATCTGACTTCGGCGCGACTTTGCTAGGCAATTGCAGCGCGACTTTCAGCGAGACTTTAGGTGACTTACAACACGACTTATGCCAAGCGACTTTGCCTGTAGCCAATCAGATAAGGGAGGGAGGGGGTTGCCCCAAATACTTGGAGGCGACTTCCATTGAATCCTATGGGCACAAGTCGGATAGAAGTCGCCTTGAAGTCATGCAGGAACCTTGTTTTGAAGTCGGAGCGACTCAGTAATGTACATTAAAGCGGAGTTCCACCAAGTTAAAAGTCGGCAGCTACAAAAATGCAGCCGTCCAAAGGCTCGCTGTCCTCCCCCTTCGTTCGGTGGCACCGGGATCACAAGTTGAGCACCTGGCTTTGGCTTCAAAGCCTAGCGAGCACTGCGCATGTGCGAGTTGCGCTGTGCCTTGTGAATGACTGGCATATCTTCTGGGACCTGTGACGTGTCCCAGAAGATCACGGAGAGGGGAGGGGGGGGTTGAACTTCCTTCTGGAGCTGCGGCTCTAGGAAAGGAAGTGAACCTGTGAAAACAGGGCCCCCCCCCCCCAAATTAAATTACATGCCAATTGTGGTATGTCAGGGGGTCACCTTCCCTTAAAGTGGAAGTTCCGTTTTTGGGTGGAACTCCGCTTTAAGACGGCTCCCATTCATTTCAATGGGATTTCACTTGTCAAGTGACTTGGGGCAGAAATGCTGTGGGTCACTGTGGGATCCATTGCATCATTTCTGAGCATGCCTGTGGTCCTGCAAACTGCCTCCTGGCATGTCTACATCACTCAGTGCCCATGGTGCATATGGTGGGATCTCATACATGCACAGAAACAGCCCGGATGTTTGCCAGTTTATTGACAGGGGTCTGCGGTGTGTCTGTGCATGCTCAAGGGGCCAAGCGCATGTGTAGTTACGCCCTGGGGATCTGCCGGGTCCCGTAGACCTGGTAAAGATACCTTTGGCTTTCTGCTCATGCTGCAGAAATGAATTAAAGATGATGGTGCCGGACTCTATTGACTAATAATTATGCTTTTTATTACTTTTATACATGGACAATTCTTAAGAGTAAGGCCTCATACGCACGGGCGTTTTTTGACGCCACGTTAAGGGGTGTTTTTTGCAGCTTTCCATGTTATTCAATGGCCTTCTAAAAACGCCAGCGTTTTTGAGCAGAAGAGGGCATCGGCGTTAGTGAGCTGTTTCTAGAACGCAGGACCAGCGCGTTCTGAGGCTTTAGCGTTTTGGCCTTTTTTGACGCTAATCGGCAAAACGCTCACTAACGCTCGCTAACGCATTTTTTGACGCCAACGTTTTTAGGTTGAAAAATAGCAGAGGACTGATTTTTTAAAAAAAAAAAACGCCTATTGACGCCGACGCTTACTAATGCTCACTAACGCCGATGCAAAACGCCGCAAAAAACGCAGATTTTTTTTCAAAACGTCTGACCCGACGTTTTGCTTATTTTTTTTCAGACGCCCGTGTGTATGAGACCTCAAACTTTTTTTTTTCCATAAGGCCTCATACACACGGACGTTTTTTGACGCCGGCGTTTTCTGCCGTTTTTTGCAGCTCTCCATGTTAGTCAATGACCCCATAAAAACGTTGGCGTTTTTGAGCTGTAGATGGCGTCGGCATTAGTGAGCTGAAAGTAGAACCCACGGCCATCGCGTTCTAAAGGCTGTAACGTTTTGGCATTTTTTGACGCCGTCGCCGCAAAACGCCAACAAACACCAACTAATATTGTACCGGCGTTTTCCGGCTTTTTTTGACGCCGACGTTTTAGGTTGAAAAATAGCACAGGGATGATTTTTTTTAAAAACGCCTATTGACGCCGACACTCACTAACGCCGATGCATAACGCCGAAAAACGCCGATTTTTTTTCCTTGACATCGGGCCCGACGTTTTGTTTATTTTTAAAGGCAGGGACATCCTTAGGGTGGGATTTTCTTTAACCGCCTCAGGACCGCCCACCGTCAAATGACGGCGGAGCGGTCCTGCTCTCACAGCGGGTGGACGTCATATGACGTCCTCCCTTTAAGCCGGGATTGCGCGCGCATCCCGGCTCTGTGGGTGTCGGCGTGTCCCCAGGACACGCCGCTTCACCGACAGGGGTGAAAAGCCATTGGTTATGGCTGTTCACCACGTGATCGGCTGTGACGAAGTCACAGCTGATCACAAATGGCACGCCCGCCGTTCGCACGGCGCATGCGCGCGATCGGGAGCGCGCTGCGCGTGCGTGTCAGTGGGGGCCGCGTGTTCCTGGGGAACACTGCCTGTCACCGACACTGGTATCAGCTGCCGGCCGGCGGCTGATACCTTGTGATCGGCTGTGATCTACTTCACAGCCGATCACATCCAATGTAAACAGAGCGGTAACTCACTGTTACCAGCTCTTCTCTCCTCACACAGAGTCCAGTGTGAGGAGAGAAGAGCTGGGATCAGTGAGTTACTGATCTGTAAAGTAAAATCACACTGACACTGACCCCCCCTGCCCCCCCCAATGCACCTGTCACCCTAACAGTCACCACATCTGCCCCTATAAAGGGTACCTGTCATCATAAAGTGTACCTGTCCTCAGACTGCCATCATAAAGAGCACCTGTCACCCATCACCTGTCAGTGACCGTGGCATGTCACCCATCACTGACCACCGCCAGTCACCCGTC
>BLSH010240949.1:488118-504858 GCA_018402905.1 Glandirana rugosa
GGTAAAATTACCAGAACCCCGGACCCGAACCCGGACTTTTTTTGAAAAGTCCGGGTTCGGGTCCGGGGTCCCGGACACCCCAAAGTTCGGTACGGACCTGAACTTTACAGTCCGGGTTCGCTCAACTCTAGTCATGTTACAACCAAAAATGTAAATGCATTTTATTGGAATTTTATGTGATAGACCAACACAAAGTGGCTCATAAAGTGAAGTGGGAGGAAATTGATAAATGGTTTTCAAATTTTTTTTAAATAAATATGTGAAAAAAGTGGAGTGCATTTGTATTCTGCCCCCTTTACTCTGATACCCCTAACTAAAATCTAGTGGAACCAACTGCCTTCAGAAGTCACCTAATTAGTAAATGGAGTCCACCTGTGTGTAATTTAATCTCAGTATAAATACAGCTGTTCTGTGAAGCCCTCAGAGGTTTGTTAGAGAACCTTAGTGAACAAACAGCATCTGGAAGGCCAAGGACCACACCAGACAGGCCAGGGATAAAGTTGTGGAGAAGTTTAAAGCAGGGTTAGGTTATACAAAAATATCCCAAGCTTTGAACATCTCATGGAGCTCTGTTCAATCCATCATCCAAAAATAGAAAGAGTATGGCACAACTGCAAACCTACCAAGACATGGCCGTCCACCTAAACTGACCGGCCGGGCAAGGAGAGCATTCATCAGAGAAGCAGCCAAGAGGTCCGTGGTAACTCTGGAGGAGCTGCAAAGATCCACAGCTCAGGTGGGAGAATCTGTCCACAGGACAACTACCACAAATCTGGCCTTCATGGAAGAGTGGCAAGAAGAAAGCCATTGGTGAAAGAAAGCCATAAGAAGTCCTGTTTGCAGTTTGTGAGAAGCCATGTGGGGGACACAGCAAACATGTGGAAGAAGGTGCTCTGCTCAGATGAGACCAAAATTGAACGGCACAAAACGCTATGTGTGGTGGAAAACGAACACTGCCCATCACTGCAATCAAAGGGTTAACTGTGTTCCCTCAGTGGGCTGCTTGGGACAACATAGCATAGCAGAAAGACAGGATCTGTGTGATCTTCCCAGTCAGAATGGAGATCTGCCTTGTTTACACAGGCAGATCCCCGCTCTGTCACTGCAGGGTAACGATTGTGGGCGGCCAGCGGACATCGAGCGGTCAGCGGCCACCGCTGATTGGCTCCCCCGCTGGCCAGTGGGCACGCGTGCGCCTCCCACTGATCAACCTTGTGCGAGCCCGACGCACACCTACGGCGATTCGCACAGCCGAGCCAACCTGCTGCAATATGATTGCGGCGGCTGGTCGGCAAGCGGTTAAACAACGTAAAAAATGTAATGATATTCCCAGTGATGTCCTAATTAACCACTTCAGGATTTACCCCTTTCCTGACTAGAGCACATTTTGCGATTCGGCACTGCGTCGCTTTAAATGATAATTGCACGGCCGTGCGATGCTGTAACCAAACAAAATTGACGTCCTTTTTTTCCCATGAATAGAGCTTTCTTTTGGTGGCATTTGATCACCTCGGCGGTTTTTATTTTTTTGCGCTATAAATAAACAAACAGCGACAATTTTGAAAAAAAAAAAAAACAATATTTTTTACTTTTTGCTACAATACATATCCAAAAAAATATAAAAAAAAATAATTTGTTCATCAGTTTAGGCCGATATATATTCTTCTACATATTTTTTGTAAATAAAATTGCAAAACGTGTTTATTGATTGTTTTGTGCAAAAATTATAGCGTCAAAAACTATGAGAATTGATTTATGACGTTTTTATTATTATTTTTTTTTTTACTTGTAATGGCGGCGATCTGTGATTGTTATTGGGACTGCGATATTGCGGCGGACAGATTGGACATTTTTGACACTTTTTTGGGACCATTGACATTTATATAGCGATCAGAGATAAAAATAGCCACTGATTACTGTATAAATGTCACTGGCAGGGAAGGAGTTAAGCTGCAGGGGGCGATCAAGGGGTTAAATGTGTTCCCTCACTGTTTTTTAACTGTACGGGGGCTGGGCTGGCCGGGGCATGACACATATAACTGATTCCGGTTACAGGAATTAGTAGATCACTGTCATGTCCCCTGACAGAATGGGAAACCGCCATGTTTACTTTGGCGGTTCCCCGTTCTGCCTCTGTATTAGGCGATCGCGGGTCGCCGGCGGACATCGAGTCCACCTGACCCGCGGTCACACTCACGTAGCATGCGGCGCGTGCCTACCCGCAAATGCGCCAGCCGCCTTTTATAGACGTGATTTGCGCAGGGCTGCCAACTTGCCGCCATTTATCTATGTGAGGCGGTCTGCAAGTGGTTAAGAAAAAACACCGTATGGTATCCACTACCCTGTGTCACATCAGACCCGCTCCCATCAGGCAGAAACTCGCCAAATTTATTTGCCTACCACTCTCGTGGTTAGGCTAGTAAGCCAAAATAATCAGTTGTTTAACGAGTTCTGGACCGTGTCACATACATTTACTGCTGCAGAGTGGCAGCATAGCGCAGATCGCCGTCTATTAATGGCGATCCACATACGCGCAGCTAGGGGACGAGCGTGCGCCACCGGTGGCACGCTCTCGTGCCCGCCGCATGCTTCCTGAGTGGGGCCACGGGTTGAGTGGACTCATGTCTGCCAGTGACCCGTGATCGCCTGTTAGGGAAGAAAAGTGGGGAACCGCTGATGTAAACACGGAGGTTCCCCACTGTGTCAGGTGGCATGACATGTAATCGGGATCAGTTAGATCTCTTATAATGCCCCTGGCAGCCCAGCCCCTTCACAGTTAGAACACGCCTAAGAAACATTATTTTGCATTAACTATTTCAATTTCTGATCGCTGTATAAATGTCAACGGTCCCAAAAAAGTGTCAACAATGTCTGTACGCCGCAATATCGCAGTCCCGATAAAAATCGCAGATCGCTGCCATTACTAGTAAAAAAAAAAAAAAATTGTAAAAACGCCATAAATGAATTCTCATGGTTTGTAAACTTTTGTGCAAACAAATCAATAAACGCAGATTGCTATTTTTTTCCCACAAATATGTAGAAGAATATATATCGGCCAAAACTGATGAATAAATTTGTTTTTTTTTTCTATATATTTTTTTGGATATGTATTATAGCAAAAAGTAAAAAAATTGTTGTCAAATTTTGTATATAGCGGTGTTCAGAAATGACGCAGAGGGGATCAAATACCACCAAAAGAAAGCTCTATTTGTGGAAAAAAAAAGGATGCAAATTTAGTTTGGGTACAACGTCGCATGACCGTGCAATTGTCAGTTAAAGCGACGCAGTGCGAAATCGCAAAAAGTGCTCTGGTCCTAACATGGGAAATCCTTCTGGGGCTAAAGTGGTTGAAGATGTAAAACATCTTGCATCAAACATTGTATAGCTCATAACATAATGAAGCGATCCCCTTCAGTCTCACCACCTTCACGCTGGCTGACGTCTATCCAACGCCAATCGGTCTCACAATGTTAATGCGATGATTCCGGTTGCTGTCCAGTCACTCCCCGACGTACATTTTGTCTCTTCCGACTTCGTCACAGGCTGCACAGCACAGCAACCAGACTTATCAATCAATTGAAGGGGTTAAAGTGTATTTCTCTTACGTTCACTGACAGACGCAGCTCTTCTTAAATGACACATGGGTTTTATGTCGTCCTATCAGGAGTGACTAGGCAAAACAGATGCAAAAGCATCAGGGATAGGCTGGCCCCTCCCATGGGGGCCGTCCTCACCTGAGCCTATAAAACCCCCTGCTGGCCAATAGCATTCAGTTTTGTTTGCCTAGTGCAAAGGAGTTGACTGGGTTCCCTTATAGGACCTGCGTTTTTATGCATGAACATTTTTTCTAAGAAAAAGTTTTTTCGTGCCTCAGGTACAGCCGGGGCGGGTTCCAAGTCCGGTAAGGCCCCGGCTGGGTCTGGTAAGAGAACCTGGCAACGAAAGCCCGGTAAAGCGGAGGATAAGCCCTCCTCAGCGTGACGGGTTGCCCCCGCCCATATCTCGGGTGGGGGGCCGGTTATTGGAGTTTGTGGACTGCTGGACAGCTCACATCTCTGATAGGTGGGTCCTGGATGTGGTGTCCACCGGTTACCAGATAGAGTTCAAAGCTCTGCCCCCAGACAGGTTCTTTCCCTCAAATCTAAGACTTCCTCAGGGGCGTCTGGAGGAACTGTTAAGCGCGGTCCAGTCCCTCGCGGACATGGGCGTCGTGGTGCCAGTTCCACTGGAGGAGAGGTTCTGCGGTTTTTACTCAAACCTCTTTGTGGTGCCCAAAAAGGGCGGAGTCAGGCCGATTATGGATCTCAAAGCTCTGAACTGCTTTGTCACATCAGGAAGCTCGACTTCCGATAAATGTGTTGGAACCGAGAGCGATCAGGCTTTGCTTGTCCCGTTGGTCAACAAGGCTGCATGGCCTCCCTGTCCGGGTTCAGTCGGACAATGCCACAGCTGTGGCGTATGTGAACCATCAAGGAGGGACAAGGAGTTCCGCGGCAGCTGCAGAGGCTGCTCTGATTCTCAGCTGGGCGGAACAACATGTCCCGGCGCTCTCCGCAATTTACATTCCGGGAGTGGAGAACTGGCAGGCGGACTTTCTCAGTCGCCAGACACTGGACCAGGGGGAATGGTCCCTGCATCCGGAGGTGTTTCGCCAGATTTGTGGCAAGTGGGGCACACCAAAGGTAGACCTCATGGCGTCCAGGTTCAATCACAAGGTCGAGACCTTTGTGTGCAGACCTTTGTGTCCACTGACACCCCGCTCCGATCCACCAAAAACAGACGGGTGGAAACCCTATTTTCCATCCGTCTGGCGGATCGGATGAACACGGACAAATGGTCCGTGTTCATCCGATCCTCCATAGAGGAGAATGGAGCTGTGACAGGACAGTCTCTGCACGGATGGATCCCCGCTGAGCAGCGGAGCCCGTCAAAACGGGCTCCGCTAGTGTGAAAGGACCCTAAATGGAGTGCTCCTGATCTCAGCTTATTACCTGTATAAAATACACCCGTCCACAGAAGCAATCAATCAATCAATCAGATTCCAATCTCTCCACCATGGCCAAGAACAAAGAGCTGTCCTAGGATGTCAGGGACTAGATTGTAGACTTAAACAAGACTGGAATGGGCTAGAAGACCATTGCCTAGCAGCTTGGTGAGAGGGTGGCAACAGTTGGTGCGATTATTCACAAATGGAAGAAACACAAAATAATTGTGAATCTGCCTCGGTCTGGGGCTCTATGCAAGGTCTCACCTCGTGGAGTTTCAACTATCAGGAGAATGGTGAGGAATCAGCTCAGAACTACACAGGAGAATCTTGTCAACGATCTCAAGGTAGCTGGGACCATAGTCACCAATAAATCAATTGGTAACCCACTACGCCGTGAAGGAATGAAATCCTGCGGAGCCCGCAAAGTCCCCCTCCTCAAGAAAGCAAATGTACAGGCCTGTCCTAAACTTGCTAATGAACATCTGAATAATTCAGGGGAGAACTGGGTAAGAGTGTTGTGGTCAGATGAATTGAACATCGAGCTCTTTGGCATGAACTCAACTTGCCATGTTTTGAGGAGGAGGAATGCTGCCTATGACCCCAAGAACACCATCCCCACCATCAAACATGCAGGTTGAAACATTATGCTTTGGGGATGTTTTTCTGTTAAGGGGACAGGACAATGTCACCGCATCAAAGGGACGATGTACCGTCAAATCTTGGGTGAGAACCTCCTTCCCTCAGCTAGGGCATTGAAAATGGGTCTTGGATGGGTATTCCAGCATAGTAATGACCCAAAACACACAGACAAGACAACAAAGCAGTAACTCAAGAAGAAGCACATTAAGGTCCTGGAGAGGCCTGGCCAGTTTTCAGACGTTAATCCCATAGAAAATATGTGGAGGGAGATGAAGGTTCGAGTTTTCAAACGTTAGCCTCAAAACCTTAATGTGATGAGTGCAAACCTGGTGGCCAACTACAAGAAAAGTCTGACCTCTGTGATTGCCAACAAGGGTTTTGCCACCAAGTACTAAGTGTAGCGCCCCCTACCTTAGGTAGGTGCTTAGAGAGATTTTGTGTAGGTGAGGCAAATTCAGTCAGGTCTGACTAGAAGTCAGGCCTGATTGTTTTGATTCTGGGCTGGGAGTGGCTTAGGACAGGGCTGAGTGGCTCACAGGTGGTGTCATCAGAACCTCCCACTTCTTTCCAGAAGCTTCTGGTGTTTTCTGGAAAGAGAGGTGGAGAGGGGAGGTGTAACCACCTGGGGTATTTTGAGGAACTCTGACCAATCCCCAACTTGGATTGGCAGGGGGCAGGCCTCTTCAATCACCCAGGGTCAGCCCAGTTTGGGAGGAGAGTTTGGGTGTAAGAGATGGAGATGCTGTAGTAAGGAGGCTGTCAGGGCCTAGAGGGAGCCCCTAGTCTGGGGGGGGGGGGGGGGGATTGACTTCAGCCTAGGGCTCCGGTGCATCCGGGAGGAGAGTGAGATCCTGGATCAGAGGCACAAGGCAGAGAGCAAGCAGAGGATAGCAGGAGAGAGTACTGCCAGGGAGATCTCCTTGAGAGGAACTGCAAGTTTCAGGTCTTGGTGAGTGATACACACCTTGCTGGAAGAGGCACACCGGAGCAGATTGGGGTGAGAGACAGTCTGAGAAGGGTGCAAGAGCCAGTTGGGACTGTGGTGTCACTGGGCAGTGGAGTTGGGTCATTGCGGTCAGGAGGGCCTGGCAGGATCGGAAGAGGATAAACTGGAAGCAGTAGTCCATCAAGGCTACTTAGCACACTCCTATTTTTGCTGCAGTAGGGGGCCCAAGGCCCCTGCCTGTAAAGTGCGGTTCACCGGGGCGCTGCTAAACTGAGAGCAGGCCTCACCATGTGCTAGCTAGGCTGGAACTCAGTGTTGTGCTGGAGGAAGACGAGTAGACTGAGAAACAAGTGTTGTGCTGGAGGCAGAGGAGAAGTGTATATACTGGAGTCTATATAGATGGTCCAGTTCAAGAACTGTTAATCTTCTGGGCATTCCATAATTACCCTTCACCCATCCAAGTTAGATCCTCTAAATAAAAATAAAAAATAAAAGTACCAACCTGTTCTTCCTGACTCTGGATGCAAAGACATGTGTGAAGGCAGATTGACAAGCGAACCACAGCTTCCAGCAACACCTACGGGGGCATGGCTATATAAGTCATGTTTTGCGAAGGGGTCAAATACTTATTTCACTCATTAACCACTTCCCGCCCAGCCTGTATCAAAATGACGGCCGGACGGTGATTCAGTTATTCTGACTGGACGTGATATGACGTCCACCAGGAGTACCCGTAATCACAAGCCCATGGGGGCGCAACGCGGCGATCAGTGGTGTGGTGTGTCAGTCTGACATACTGCATTACCGATCTCAGTAAAGAGCCTCCGTCAGAAGCTCTTTACCATGTGATCAGCCGTGACAAATCACAGCTGATCATAGTGTAAATAAGAAGAGCCGTGTATCGGCTTTTCCTGTACTCACGTCTACAGATGGATCTGCACTGATTGTTTATCAGTGCAGCCCCCACGCGGATCGACACCCAGGACCACCAGGGAGCCCACCCTAGACCACCAGGTAAGGGGCATACAGTGCACTATAGGAATGGAACTGTGCCCATCTGTGATGCCTGCCAGTGACTCCCTAACAGTGCGATCAATTGGTGCCACCTATCAGTGCCCACCAGTGCCACTTATCAGTGCCCACCAGTGCCACTTATCAGTGGCCATCAGTGCAACCTATCAATGCTCATCAGTGCCACCTATCAGTGCCCAGTGCCACCTATCATTGCCCATCAGTACCGCCTATGAGTGCCCATCAGTGCCGCTTATCAGTGCCCATCAGTGCCGCATATCAGTGCCACCTATCAGTGCCCACCAGTGCTACTTATCAGTGCCCATTGGTGTCACTTATCAGTGCACATTAGTGCAACCTATCAGTGCCCAGTGCCACCTATCATTGCACATCAGTACTGCCTATGAGTGCCCATCAGTGCCGCTTATCAGTGCCCATCAGTGTTGTATTTTTGTATATCAGTGCCACCTATCGGTGCCTGTCGGTGCTGCTTATGTGTGCCGCCTATCAGTGCTGCATATAAGTGCCACCTCATCAGTGCCCATCAGTGCTGTCTTATCAGTGCCAATCAGTACTGCCTCATCAGTGCCCGTCAGTGATAGAGAAAACTTACTTATTTACAAAGAAAAACTTTTTTTTTTCAAAACTTTCCGTCTTTTTTTAATTGTAGCGCAAAGAATAAAAACCGTAGGGGTGATCAAATACCACCAAAAGAAATCTCTATTTGTGGGGAAAAAAACGATAATTTCATTTGGCTACAGTGTAGCATGACCGCGCAATTGTCATTCAAAATGTGACAGCGCTGAAACCTGAAAATTGGTCTGGGGCGGGAAGGGAGGTAAGTGCTCGGTATGGAAGTGGTTAAAATGCATTTTATAACTTTTTTGTTTGGATATTTTTGTTGTTATTCTGCCTCTCACTGTTAAAATAAACCGACCATTACAATTATAGACTGATGGTTTCTTTGTCAGTGGGCAAACCTACAAAATCAGCAGGGGATCAAATACTTTTTTCCCTCACTGTTGTCTGTTGGACTGCACAGGTATATCAGGACGCTTATCACAACTGCTGCAACAGAGAAGAGAAGTCCATGAAAATGAATGCTGGTGGTGCAATGTCTATCTGACTTCATATCTATTTGTATGACTTGGCTTTGGCTTTAGGAGTCGCTGACTGTCGCCACGAGTTACTTTTTATATTTTCTTCCCTCTGAATAAATCAGCTCTGCTGGTTTTCAATTTTATGCTAAGCAGGATGATCAGCGCAATTAGTGTTACCGTGGTGACATGCTTGATATCTTCATTTTGGTTTATGTTGTACCAGCATGTTGGATTGTGATGAGACTTCTGCCTGGTTTCCTGAACCGAGATGTATTAACAGGAGAGCTCTACAGTTTAAAAGGGAGGCTGCAATGGGGGAAATATGGTTGCTGCCATCGCTGGCGTATTTTTAAAGGGTCCCATTCTGATCCAGACATCAGTCACTGACCTGCCGGGGAAGCAGGGCTCCAACAAAACGATTCGTCAATCTCGGCCCTTCTACTATCTCTATAAAATAATAACACCGACTGGGCAACGTGGGTTTAAATGTCCGCAGGGAGCCGTTATTTTTACAAATTGAAATAAATTACTTAAATTAGTTGTAAACGATCAAATTGTAGAACAACCAATTAACTACTTGCTTACTGGGCACTTTTACCCCCTTCCTGCCCAGGCCAATTTTCAGCTTTCATCGCTGTCGTGCTTTGAATGACAATTGCGCGGTCATTCGACACTATACCCAAATTACATTTTTATCATTTTGTTCACACAAATAGAGCTTTCTTTTGGTGGTATTTAATCACCACTTTTGTTTTGTTTTTTTTGCTAAGTAAACAAAAAAAGGCACTGACGGGCACTGATAGGTAGCACTAATGGGCACTGATGAGGAGGCTGCACTGATAGGTGGCACTGATATGTGGCACTGATGGGCTCTAATAGGCGTCACCGAAGGGCACTGAGAGGTGGCACTGATAAGCAGCACTGATGGGCACTGATAGCTGCCACTGATGGGCACTTATAGGAGGCAATGATGGGCACTGATATTCAGCAATGGTGGGCATTGATGGGCACAGATAGGTGACACTGATGATGAGGTACTGGTGGGCACTGATTGGCAGCACTGATGGGCACTGATTTGCAGCACTGGTGGGCACTGATTGGCAGCACTGGTGGGCACTGATTGGCAGCACTGGTGGGCACTGATTTGCAGAACTGGTGGACACTGATTGGCAGCACTGATGGGCACTGATTTGCAACACTGGTGGGCACTGACTGGCAGCACTGGTGGGCACAGTTGGGAACAATGTCCCTTTAACTGAAGCCGGTTATCAGCTTTTTTATTCTCTCCTCACGCTGTTAGCGTGTGTTTACATCCCATGATCAGCTGTCATTGTCTGACAGCTGATCACATGGTAAAGGGCCACTGTGGGTGGCCCTTTACCCTGATCTGTGATCAGCCGAGCATGAAGGACTCGGTGATAACAGCGCGCACCACCCGCACAGCACAGGCTGCGTAATCACAGGAGGACGTCTATGTACTCCCTCCCAGCAAAGTATGCCCGCACTGCAGCCGTCTTTCGGCTATAACGCGGGCGGCAAGCAGTTAGGTGTAAAAAGGAAATGAAAGGCAAAACATTTTTGTACAGATATAAAAAAAAACATTATAAATACATGAGTGATCACATTCCCTCTGTTCTCAGCTGCATAAGAGTTGGGGGGAGGAGAAGCAGCAGCACACTGAACTTCCCAGTGAAAGGCTGTGCAAGGGGGTTGTGTCAAGACAAGTCTGATCATTGGAGGAGAGCATACTGAGTTCCCAGCACAGCTAGAGCACTGACCATGGTGTGCTCTCCTGCTTAGTGGAGTCAGTTTTTGATTGGAAAGCAGAGGGACTGCCAGGAACATCAGGGATTTCACACAAAGGTAGCAATACGAAGAGAACAGGAGGCTTTCTCATACAAGTACATGGTACAGCAGGGGCATAGCAGGAATATGAAGTGTTGGGGTAACAAACGCTTTAACCACTTGAGCTCCGGAAGGTTTTACCCCCTTCATGACTAGGCCATTTTTTGCTATTCAGCACTGCACTACCATAACTGACAGTTGTGCGGTCATGCAACGCTGTACCCAAATGAAATGTATATAATTTTTTTTCCCACAAAGGTGTTCACGCACTGCTGTGTCTTAAAAGTCACGTGATTTTGAAACCGACATCCCAGCATGACTTCGGCACAACTTGCATATGACTTCTTTAACTAAAGTCAATGCGAGTCGCGCCAAAGTCGGACCAAAAGTAGTGCAGGAACCCTTTTCTAAGTTGCAGCGACTGAAGTTGCTCTTATTAGAACGGTTCAATTATACTTAATGGGGAGACTTGCTATGCGACATGGGTTCTCAAAGTTGGAGGGCACATGCCACACCAGTGTGAACCGGGCCATATAGAGCTTTGCTTTGGTGGTATTTGATCACAACTGGGTTTGTTTATTTATTTTTTTGCTATATAAACAAAAAAAAAGATCAAAACATTTTTTTTAAAAAATAATAAAATTTCTACTTTCTGTTATAAATCATATCCAATAAAATCAAATGTCTTCATACATTTAGGCTAAAATGTAATCTGCTACATGTCTTTGGTAAAAAAAATCCCAAGTATTTATATTGATTGGTTTGCATGTAAGTTACAGCATCTACAAACTATGGTATATTTATATTGATTTTTTTTTTTTAATACTACTAATGGCGGTGATGATCAGCAACTTATAGTGGGACTGTGATAGTGCGGCGGACAATCTGACTCTAACTGACACTGGGAGGAAACTGACTAACTGACACTGACATCACCAGTGACACTGACCCTAGGTTCACACCTAAGTGTCTTTACCGCATTTTGCCGTTTGCAGAACCACACTACAGTCCATTTCCTATGGATGTAGTTCTTAGTTTGTAAGCTCTAACGAGCAGGGCCCTCTAATTCCTACTGTATTTAAGTGTATTGTATTTGTACTTAATACCTTCAAGTTGTAAAGCGCTGCGTAAACTGTTGGCGCTATATAAAGCCTGTATAATAATGTAGTTTACATGTGTGCGTTTTGCGGCGTTGCGTTTTTTGGATAGGGGCTGGGAGTATTTTTCTCACTGCAGTTTGCGTTTTGCATGCAATAGACTTCAATGGAGCTTCACCAGAAACGCAAGTGTTCTTTTGATGCGTTTTTATCATGATTTTGCCGCAATTTGCATTTTTAAATCTGCCCAGCAACAAATTTCTCCCCCTCCCCCCAAAAAAAAAACATGCAAATTGCGGCAAAATCGCGGTAAAACGCGGTACAAACCGGGAAAACCTGCAGAAAGCACAAAACACATAGGTGTGAACCTAGACTAATACAGTGATCAGTGTTAATAATATACACTGTCATTGTACTAATTACACCGACTGGAAAAGGGTTAACATCTTTGGTAATCAAATGGTTAAATGTGTGCCTAACAAGTGTTCATTTGTGTAATGTGTGCTTTTTTGTGCTTTTTACTAAAAAAGCTCTTTGTTTCTTCTCCGTTTTGCAGGGAGAAGAAACGGAGAGATTGTTCCCTCTGTACAGAGCCCTGTGTTGATTGTCACAGCCATGAATCATTGGCTGGGCCCTGCTGACAAAATCTGGCTGTGTCTAATTCGGCAGGTGGGGGCGTTGGCCCTTTACCCTAAGCTGAACAGATTTTTAAAATGAAATCTGGGGACATATTTTTTTTTTACTAGTAATTGTGGCAATCAGTGACTTATAGCGGGAAGGTGATATTGCGGAGGACAAATCGGACACTAAGTGACACTTTTGACACTTTGTGGGAACCAGTGGCACTAATACAGTGATCAGTTTGAAAAATATGCACTGTCACTGTACTGGTGACACTGAATTTGAAGGGGTTATCATCAGGGGTGATCAAAGGGTTCCTAACCAGTGTTTTCTCACTGTGGGGGAGGTGCTTTTACTAAGGGAAGGCATAGATCCCTGCCTCTGATTTGCAGGAACACAGGATCAATGTCTTCCATACTGACAAAACGGTGATCTGCTTAGGTTACACAGGCAGACCGCTGTTCTGCCTGTGTACAGAACGATCGGCGGGTACCGACAGACAGAGTCCGCCAGACCCGCTGATTGGCTCTGATACCCAGAAAAGCAGGATCCACATATATATATATATATATATCCATGATTCTGCACAGTGCGACCGTCCTGTAGCAGTAACTCTGCCATGGGGCGGTTGGCAATTGGTTAAGATCATCAGTATTATGATAAGACACAGGCAGCAGGCACTATATCGTGGCTCTGGCTGGCACTGTCACAGTGCCACATGACATGGCTGCTGGGTGCTGATGGTTATGAACAATAAGTTAACAAAATCAGCACCCAGCAGCCATGTTATGTGACTCTGACAGTGCACTACCAGCCAGTGCCATGCTAGAGTGCCTGCTGCCTGTGAGTTATGATGCCATCCATTATGCCAGAGAGAGACACAGTGCAATGTAATCTATTCACGGACACCCATAAAGCACAGCGGTGTTGAAGCCTTGAAGGCACTGGCAGCACCACAATCAGATCCGCATCCCCTCTGTTACGGCTGCTGGACATTGCCAGCTGAGCTCAGCGGCCCCTGTTCAATTCCAATCCGGGGACCAAACCAGGGACAGACTTGGTCCGGGGACAGTCCCCTCAATACAGGCAATGTCCTCTGAAACCGGGGACGTCTGGTCACCCTATTTTACCCGGAAGAGGCAAGTGACGCAGAGGTACGTTGCTGTGCCTGTATGGCCTGCCCATCCACAGTACATTGCGGCAGGCGATACTTAAGTGGTTAAATAACTTAAGACTGGGTTACACCGCAGCACGGAGCAGCTCCCAGCAGGGGTCCGGTGCGTCCCCATTCACCGTTTCAGGTCTGATTTCAGCCCAAATTTTTGGCTGAATTTGGACCTGGAATGGACCAAAAGACGCACAGGACCTCTGTGCAAATCGCACCGGAGCCGCTCCGGAGTTGTGTGCTCCACTGAGGCACTGAATCTCCTGACATACGAATTGGATGCAGGGAAACTCGCATCCAATTCACAATGTGAATGCAGCCTTACATTAACATAAACAAATTTGTCAATACAACCGGGAGGAAGTCTTTGGGTGCCCTTAAAGGCACAATTTATAACTAGAATCATCCATATCCTCAGCCGCACCCCAACCGGCACAGAGACGCTACAAACTCACACACTTCACTTCAATACCGGGCTTTTTCACCCCCTTCCTGCCCTTCAGCGCTGTCACACTTTGAATGACAATTGCATGGATATGCCACACTGTACCCATATGAGATTGTTATCACTTTTTTTTTTAGACAGATAAAGCTTTCTTTTGGTATTTAATCACCACTGTTTTTTTTTTATTTTTTGCTAAACAAACAAAAAAAGACCAACGATTTTGAAAAAATATTTCTTTGTTTCTGTTGTACAATTTAGCAAATAAGTAATTTTTCTTCTTCACTGATGGGCACTGATAGGCTGCACTGATTGGCACTGATGAGGCTGCTTTGATGGGTACTAATGAGGCTGCACTGATAAGGCGACACTGATAGGTGGCACTGATGGGCACTGATAGGCTGCACTAATGGGCACTAATGAGACTGCACTGATAAGCACTGATTGGCACTGATGAGGCTGCACTGATAAGGTGACACTGATATGCAGAACTAATGGGCACTAATGAGACTGCACTGATAAGCACTGATTGGCACTGATGAGGCTGCACTAATAAGGTGACACTGATATGCAGCACTAATGGGCACTAATGAGACTGCACTGATAAGCAGTGATTGGCACTGATGAGGCTGCATTGATAAGGCAGCAGTGATATGCAACACTGATGGGCACTGATAGGCTGCATTGATGGGCACTGATGAGCCTGCACTGATTGGCACTGATGAAACTGCACTGATAAGGCAGCACTGATGAGTACTGATAGGCATCACTGATAGGCTGCACTGATGGTCACTAATGATGTTGCACTGATTGGCACTGATGGGCAATGATAGGTGACACTGGTAGGCTGCACTGATGAGCACTAATTGGCACTGATGAGGCGGCACTGATAAGGTGGCACTGATAGGCTGCATTGATGAGCACTGATTGGCACTGATAAGGCAGCACTGGTGGGCACTGTTAAGCGACACTGATAGGCTGCACTGATGAGCACTGATGAGGCTGCATTGATGGGCACTGATGAGGCTGCACTGATAAGGTGGCACTGATGGGCACTGATAGGCAGCACTGATGGGCACTGATGTGCTGCACTAATGGACATTGACACTGGCATTTGTTTACATGTGATCAGCTGTGATTGGACACAACTGATCACATGGTAAAGAGCCTACATCATCAGCTCTTTACCCTGATAGGTGATGCACCGAGGGACACAGCTCATCACCGATCGCCACACACACACGCACGCACAAGCAGCACCAAGTGAAGGACATCATATGACATCCAGTCAGAACAGTAACGCCCCTTTCACACCAGAGGCGCTTTACAGGCGTTTTTTCACAAAAAACGGCGCCTATAAAGCGCCTCTAAACTGTCTCCTAATGCACCCCAGTGTGAAAGCAGGAGTGCTTTCACACTGGGGCGGTGCACTTGCAGGACGGTAAAAAATCTCCTGCAAGCAGCATCTTTGGGGCAGTGTGGGAGCGATGTGTACACCTCTCCTCCACCGCCCCTGCCCATTGAAATGAATGGGCAGCGCTCCTGAAGCGGTGTACAGCTAGCCGGCACTTTTAACCCCTTTTTGGGGGGTTAAAAGCACACCTCTGTCGCTAGAATAGCGGGGCCAAAGCGCCACTAAAAGCTCCACAAATTAGCAGTGTTTTACTGCTAATGCTCGGGTGGTATTGGAGTGAAAGTAGCCTAAAGCTACCACCCAGCCGTCATTCTGCTATAGGCTGGACGGGAAGGCCATACATTGATAAAATTGGGGAATAAAAAAAAATGATCAAATGTATTTCTTTAGAACCGGCTCACGCCATAAATTCACATGCCATCTGGGTGCAGTGCGATTTCTGCATTTGGAGTGTCGTTAAGTTAACGCTGACAGCTGCTGTAGATCGCAAGTGCAGTGCGTTTTGAATGCGGTGAAATTGAAATGCGCACAGATTGTGGGTTTACCACAACGCAAACTGGTTGGAACCGGCCCTTAATGCAACTAATGTAGGTTCATAAATTTGACACATTGTTAACCCTATAGCAGCAGAACTTAGACTGGGAGGGGCAGCACTTGAATCCATTCAGGTGTTCTGCATGCACAGAAGAGGCGGGGAGGAGGAGAGAAAAGAGTTGAGCATGGTGGCTTCCAATCATACAGCTTCTTCTCATCGATTCTTGCAAGGCAATTTTACCAGGATCTGGAGATCATTACTTCTTTGTACACTGCTCAGGGAGATGAGAATGATGGAAGAGAGCTATTTAATTTTTTTATGTATTCTAATTCCAGAGCTTATTGCTAAGAGGAGACGGCCCGGTACGCTTCAGAGATAATTCTATGGGCATGGGCAATCTGTCTCTGCCTGCTCTCCTTACAATGAGTTGCTGCATTCCCCTGCAAAGGAAGAAATAGAACTGAGAAACTGAAAAGGTTCACTATATTATATTGCCATCACCAATATATTATTATTATCAGTGGGGGCTGGTGGGTTTTGGGGGCACCCCCCGTTGGTCAGTCAGTGAGTCAGGGGCAGCACTTACCCCATATTGGGCAGCGGCATCGTCGGCAGCTTCTCTCCAGGCTGCGGGCGGGTCTCGTGGGTTGCGGTAGCGGCTTCTCTCCAGGCTGTGGGTGGGTCTCGTGGGTTGCGGCAGCGGCTTCTCTCCAGGCTGTGGGCGGGTCTCGTGGGCTGCGGTGGTGGCTTCTCTCCAGGCTGCGGGCGGGTCTCATGGGCTGCGGTGGTGGCTTCTCTCCAGGCTGTGGGCGGGTCTCGTGGGTTGCGGTGGTGGCTTCTCTCCAGGCTGCGGGCGGGTCTCGTGGGCTGCGGTGGTGGCTTCTCTCCAGGCTGTGGGCGGGTCTCGTGGGTTGCGGTGGTGGCTTCTCTCCAGGCTG
>BLSH010240949.1:536182-562017 GCA_018402905.1 Glandirana rugosa
ACGGTAAAATCTCGAAAACTATGTACAACATACCGGGAAAACTATGGACACAGTCGTCTACGTGAGACCGGTTGTCTCGAGCTCTCTTCCCTGTTATTTAGTAGACTTTATTTAAAAGACTTATTAGAAGTCTCGGTCTTAAAGTAGTAAACCTCGGAGATCCGGAGACCGCGGATTGGACGTCGGGCTCCCGGTGTATTCCGGAAACCTATGTCAACACGAGTATTCAAATGGGACCGTTTTACATACTAAAGAACCGGTAAAAAGTCTCTTATACTTACTATTGTGTTTTTGTAAAGTGATAATAAATGGCTTCAGCCAAACACTAACCATGAGTGAAAGAAATGTTTTTGTGTTATCATTCATATTCTCTGAAAAATGGCCAAGAAATCATACATTTTGCCAGGGTAAACTTATGAGCACAACTGTATCCAAAGGCCTTATGTGGCCCTCGGGCTGCAGGTTAGGCGCCAGAGGCCTAGAGGCTCCAAATGATGAAATTCTGGCTCTGAAGATTATTCAGAAAATTTATTTCAGATGATTTATTGTCCCTTCTCTCGAGCTCTGTTGGCCAGAGTGCATCTGCTGACACAGGTATCAAAAGGGCCATACAACATGTATCAAAAGCTCTAAAATGGCATTTAGGTTGCAGGTTAGTCAACAAACGCCTAGACTCCAGTGATGGAAACCTGGTCATGGAGACTAATCAGAAAATGAATTTCAGAGAATTGATTGCCCCTTCCCTTAAGATCTGTTGGCCAAAGTCCATCTGGTGACACATGTATCAAAGGGGGGCATTCAACATGTATCAAAAGGCCTAATGTGGCTCTTGTGCTGCAGGTTAGGCACCAGAGGCCTAGAGGCTCCAAATGATGAAATTCTGGCTCTGAAGATTATTCAGAAAATTTATTTCAGATGATTTATTGTCCCTTCTCTCAAGCTCTGTTGGCCAGAGTGTATCTGCTGACACAGGTATCAAAAGGGCCATACAACATGTATCAAAAGCTCTAAAGTGGCATTTAGGTTGCAGGTTAGTCACCAAACGCCTAGACTCCAGTGATGGAAACCTGGTCATGGAGACTAATCAGAAAATGAATTTCAGAGAATTGATTGCCCCTTCCCTCAAGATCTGTTGGCCAAAGTCCATCTGGTGACACATGTATCAAAGGGGGGCATTCAACATGTATCAAAAGGCCTAATGTGGCTCTCATGCTGCAGGTTAGGCACCAGAGGCCTAGAGGGTAAAATTATCATAAAAATCTGAAAATGATTATCAGATGATTGACTGTCCGTTCCCTCAAGGTCTGAGGATCTGCTGGCATGTATTGAAAGGCCTAAAGTGGCACATAGGACGCAAGAAGGCACCAGAAGCTTAGAGGCAACTGTGATGAAAATCTGGCCCTGAAGATTAAGCAGAAAACTAATTTCAGAGGATTGCTTGCACCTTCCCTCAAGATCTACTGGCCAGAGTTCATTCACATACACAACTGTGTTTTTTGCTTGCTTTTAGTTTTATGAGTTCATGTCTAAACCAACTTCCTTTTCCTCTTGCTTTGTCTGCTTACTCTGGAAGGAGCTAGCTTCACTTCTACAAATAGACGAATTACCATTTGCACAATGGCAATCAGAGACTAAATGTTTTCATTGCAGTTGAAAGTTTCTAAACACCTGCTTTTGTTAATTTGTCAATCTATGATATGCTATCTATTATCATATTCATGACTTTAGCAGGTTCCACATTTCTCTATTGTTTTGTCATTGTGTGTCTGGTGACCTACTCGACCTTGATCTTGCAGTCAGGTTGGTATGACCTTGGACCCGTCTATCCATGTCTATTTTCATCCCCAGCAGCCTCCCTGCAAAAGCTGATTGTCTTTCTGAGCTGGAGATAATTAAGTGTTCCCAGTTTATAACCTATTGTACTTATTTCTCTGATGAAAATGTAAGTCTTTATTCTATGACAGCAAGAGTAGATTAGCTCGCATTTAAATGCCATAGGTAGCTTTTGATGGAAACAAGTGACTCATGACAGATCCATTTGGAAACCCTTTGTCGGGTTTTGTTAAAAGGAACAATAGGAGGCAAGAAAAAAAATAGATATTGCTGATGATTATATGAAATTATAGATGCTTACTTGATGTTTCTGGTTATTTATTCTAGACTTGTTTTATATCCAGTTCATGGCCTTATGGACAATTCAATGTAACCATGGACAGAGGTTTGACTGTTGCAGGGGACATTTAGTCTGTTGGGCTGTTTGTTTTTTCAGTTTTCAATGATGGCTTCACCGAGATAGTCATGTCTGTTGCTCTCTTCCGTTATATTAAAGTGATAGTAAGCCCTTCATTTTTAAGCACTTTCAGCAGTTGATTTAATCACTTACTGAGTATGCAGCTTCTTCATATTTAATCCTTGCCTATGTTTCTGTTTAAACCACCATAACTGCTTCCTGTTTGAGGATGGCTCCTTTCTCTTGCAACATCTTATGGAGCTACCCTTGCATGGGGGAACAAGAGTTGTGTCTTCCTGCACTGTGTGCATCAATAGAAACACACAGTTCCATAGCCTAGGAGGACAAGGCACTGCCATGCTCTTCCCTTTTCCTTCCCCTCCCTTTTCCAAGCTAACAGACTGACTGGAGACTGTGCTGTCCACTGTTAAAGCCTAGCACACACTGCTAGTTTTTTTCTTTTTTCATTCAACCCAGTGAGCTGAACGAAAAAATGCTGACAGCTCGGAGTAGCTATACTAACAATCTGATAATAGTATAGCAATCTCCCCTGCAGTTCTATTGTGTTCTGACAGGGGGACAGTTCCCCCACCATTGGCTGAGAGCGCTGATCAGGAGCTGATCGGCAGACCTTCTTTGGTCATGCCCCTTCGACAGAAGCTGGCCGAATGTCTGGCTTCCATCTGACCGGATACAGTGCACATGGCCAAATGTCAGCCGGTTTCTATTGAACTGGCCAATGCCACCTGTACGGGGCTTTAGTCTTTCTTGTGAAGACGAAAATTATGAAAAAAAAATGTACATACAGTATATAATGCTGTCTGTCCCTAGCATTAGCACCACCTGTAAAATAGGTGAATTACCTGTCATTTAGTTTTATGCTTACTGTAATTGGGTGACAACAAAGTGAAGTCATGGAGCAGCATTATTCCCATGTGGATAGGGTAGTCTTAGAGCCTATTCGCACCATATCCATTGGGCTGCACTGGACAGTCCTACCCAAAGTAATCCCAAAGTATAGACAAGGCAATTTACAGTGAGTCCTCTACCTTCAGTTCACAATACTGCACTGCATTGCAAGGTGCTGAGGAGCATAATGATAAATGAAATGCCATTTTGTGACATTTCATTAGGCTGGAGAAAAAAATGCCATGTCTTTTCTGCAATAAAGAGCCTGGTAGTAAGGCTTCTGTGTTAGACTTTAGTCCTGCTTGAAGCATTTAGAGCAACTTTTTTTTATATAGTTGGGTCGGGGTGGCATTCACATCGAATAGGTGAAATCTGTGTTGTTGATCCACATAAACTTCTATGGTGCCTCCTCCTAGCAGGCCACGGCAATGGGATGCAGAAAAAGTATACATCAGGATTGGGTTTTTTAGGTTGGCTAGTTGGGAAGGGGGCAAAGAAGATTAGGCAGTAAGGATAAGTGCTTATTTTTAGTTTTTACATACTTTGGCTTGTTTAATATACTGTACTTTGGTTTACAGAAAAGGATAGCAAATATGCTGTAGACCTTTGTCTTTGTCCCTGAGTGCTCTGTAAGAAACAATGGTCTTCCCAGTTCAGATCTTCTGTCCAGTAACTAAAAGAAGCCTACAGAGGTTTCAGCACAGGGATAATCATATGGAAAAAGCATTCTGGCATCAATGTAGGTATGCCAGCTCTTAGTCCTCAGTCTCTTACTGAGTTGATCCATAAGTAAGTATATCTAAGGGGCTGATGGCCATCCCTTTGAGGCAATGGACTACGTCCTATGTCCTTCAGCTATTTCTGCTTTCTAGGAAAGAAATGGATCAAAAAATAATCTTAGGACTTCAAGTTTATACATGGTTTACTCAAATATAAGAAACAGAGAGGTCTTCATTTCAAAAATCAACTTGTAACTTTGCCACGTGACATAATGCTGTCCTATAATGCTCCTCTCAAGGCTATGATGACCGGTCAATGGTTACTTTATGCACAACAGTACAGAGTATGCACTTCTATGATGTGGCCCCCGCAGCTGATTTTGGAACATGTGTCACCCTCTAAGACCTTTGAATAATAAAGCTAGATGTGTCATTTTGGATAATTGTAGAACAAACTACGTCAGCTCCCTCATTTTTCATCTTTAAGAAGATGCTGGTATTATGGCCAAGTATAAAAGGAGACCAAGTTCAGTATCTGACTAATTAATGTGCTGCCGTCAGGGGCCTGTATGTGATAAAAAAATGTTGCAGAAGTTAATGGAAAAGCATAAGTAATGTCATTTCATGAATGAGCTGAGTCTTTCTAACAGATGGGCAAGGGGTGACCGTGTTGATGCAGGCCGTGGCAGAGAATGGGGTGTCTTTGGTCTCCAACTTAAAGGTGCACTAAAGTGAAAACGATTGTATTCTACTAACCCTATGTGGTAATATATGTAATCATAGTATTTAGTATATTACTTCCCTTTTTATTTCAAATGCCTTTGTTTATATTTTTCCGTACCTCTTCAGGTCAAGCTGTCCAGCACATTTACATGGGTTAGGAACATATAATACTACCTGGGGTGGTTTTACTTTCATTCTTTATTCACATGCTTTATACCTATTTGTAAAGTTCAAATTGTGTATCTTTTACTTAAAGCGGAAGCTTATGCATGGCAATTTTTACATACAGTAATTACATTTGTTCAGCCTGGGCCAATGCAAGTATGTTTGTGTCATACCTATGGAATATGCCTGGAATCTGGAAACCACTGTAGTAGGCACCGCTTGGCATGGACGCCATTCAGAGAAAATCTTGCTCATTGAAAGCAAAGCGTTCTCTGATTGGGTGAAGTGGAGAGGTGGGGTGAGGATGTCACAATCTCCTCCTCATCCAATTCCATTGAAAAAGTGGAAAGTGTTCTCTGAATGGCGCCCTTGCCATACAAGCAACCTTCTGTATTCAGCAAGCAGCAGGGCAGCTGTTCAGCATGGTACTCGGAAGCTAGTAGAGATCACTGTAGTAGTAATGCCTACGGGGTGCCCACGGGCATCCCACAGGAAAGGGGTATAGGACAAGGTAACTATGAAAAAAATTGCCGTACCTGAACATCAGCTTTAAAATGTATCTAAAATATATTTTTTTTCTTTTTGGTTTTGAATATGGTAAGGAAGAGTTACCATCTATGTCAGGTTTTTTACTATTATCTCTCCACCGGCGCTGGGGAGATTCACTTTCAATGTGACTATAACCCAAATACTTTCCAAAATCCATGGTCAAGTGAAGTGCTGGGTTCTGAGTCTGTAATCTCCTGGATTCCAGAGTGTGTGTGTACTTCTTTGCATATCCATTTTGCTGCACACAACAAACACTGTGACACCATAGGGATGCTTGAGAAACCAAACACATTATGCAAGATTATACCTAGGGTTCAAGTTGTTCAATATTCCTTAGACCTCTCAGACCTCATGAGATCAGGGTATCTCGAAAAGCATAAACAAGAACCTTGCTCTGAAGAAGTAGGCATGCCCCTTGAAATGTGTCAGCTGTAGTTTGAATTATAGGGGGACCCTGAGAATTTCATCTTTTGGATTACTGTTCTGTTTCCTGGGTTTTTACTATGCTTTTATTCCTTGACTTTTGTGAGCATGTGCTCACTTGTTTTTACATTTACAGCGGTTGTAAAGGCTCAAGGTTTTTTTTTTTTACCTTAAAGTGGATGTAAACCCGAAAAAAAAAAAAAATACTGACGCGTCTACCTTGTATAGGATAGGATATCATGTCATCTGTACCCAGTCTTGCCACAACGAGCTAATCCAGCTCTGAGCTCTGAGTAATGCTCTTATCTTTTTTCAGTAAGAGAAAGACCAACTAAGGGAGTAAAAGGAGTCGTTTCATCCAGTGCTGTGTTGAGTGACAGGTAATTTTCTTATCTCTTGCACGGAGGAAAAATAGCCTCATACTCCCCCCTCCCATCTCCTCCAGCTTTCAGTATGGAGCTGGGTGGGAAGTCTTGTGACATCACAACTCCACCCATTGAGCTTCAGCAAAGAGAGACACCCACTGATTCCAGTGTTTTGCAAGGCTGCTACAGCTGAAAAGGGTGACATTTACAAGGTAGCGATACATGCAGGAGGCTTGCATGTATATATACATTAATACTGTGCCATTTATACTGGGTGAGGGGTGGGTTTACATCCACTTTAATGTGTTCTGTGCACAACAGCCCCAGCCTCCCCCTAATATTTACCTGAGCTCCATTGCGATCCAGCAATGTGCACAAAAGCAGCAGATCTCTGGGGTCTCTGCCTCCTCATTGGCTCCTGCTACTGTCAATCACAGCCAGTAAGTCAATGAGGGGAGAGTGGGGGCGTGCTCTGTGTCTAAATGGTCAGACAGAGCAGTGGCATGGTAGTTGCTTGCTATGGGGCGTTCTGCAGGAACGGACCCAAGAAGAGGAGGATCGGGGCTGCTCTGTGCAAAACCGCTGTACAGAGCAGGTAAGTATGAATTGGTAAAAGTGTGTGGACCGCTCAGGCTCGATAGGGAGGGGGTATGTGAACGGTGCATCCACAGAATCGCAGACAGGGGATGGAGCCCGTCCTGGCTTCTGCAAAGGTTCAAGAAAGGAAGGGTAGCCCCTAGAAGTAGCACATCTATGCTGTCCTACTGCAGTGAATGGCGTGGCAAGTTAGAATTGTTTGTTATTTTTTTGAAAAAATCTTTAATATCACTATAATAAAAGATGGCGGTAATGTGCTAGACCTTTGCGCTCTTCTCTTTTGTTTGTCCATTTTTCTGCATTGAACCGCACAGTGTGGCCAGTTTAGGTCTAATTGTTGCTCTGCCCTATAGAGTGGAAGCTTTGGCACTTTTGTTCTGTTCAAAAATGAAGAATAAACTGGAATTTGCCTCTAAAGCTTCTGTTTTCTGCAGAGATGAAAGAAATATGGCTGTCTTCTAAATCAATCCCCCCTCTTCCCCCGAATTGTGTATGCATCAGAGAAAAGCAATATACCACTCCGTATCATCCACCTGAGGGTCCTTTTTCAACCTGAGGCTGTATAATTGTTCCGTCGTGGAATATCATTTTTCTCTTTTTATTTTTATATGACTACATGAATATACATTCCTTTCAACGATGAATAATGTATCCGATGCCTCTGACTCCATTCCCACTATACCTCCGTCATGTGGGTGAGACCTTCTACAATATCCACAAGCTGTGTTCGCACTGCCCTCCCCATGCTGCATAAATGTGTCAGCCTTTCCCCCGAAAATGGAGGAGAAGTGTAATCTTCCTCTTTGCATGCTGACTATGAAGTCTCCGCCTGGGGACTGAACATACCTGCGAGCAGTATAGCGGTTTTGGCAATACGCCCAGTTCTCCGCTCTTCTTGCACTTTATCACTCTCAAGTTTTTGAGTTTTAGTGTCAGAAAGATCTTTTGATCTGCAAAAAAAAAAAAAAAATACTGTTCTATTTCATATTTCTTTATACAGTCATACCTTGGATTGTGAGCATAATTTGTTCCGGAAACATGCTTGTAATCCAAAGCACTCGTAGATCAAAGCGATTTTCCCCATAACAAAGAATGGAAACTCAGATGATTCGCTCCACAACCATTTATTCATAAGTCCTTCAGTTTGTAGTCCATATAAAAAGATTCAAGCAATGTGATAGGTTGTGTAACCAGAAAATGTCCATCCACAAATGGCCGCCTCCACAAGAGGATTAGAAGCAAAATCCAGCAGGAACTACAGAGTATAAAAGAGAAGAGAGGCGCCTCAAAGTGTAGCAATCTGGTTACATTTAATGAAGGTACAACATTTAGCAACTCACATGGTTGGTGATTAAAACAGACACATCTAAGGCCTCAGACACACGCTTTTGAGGTTTTTTGACGCCACTTTTTTGGGCGTTTTTTGCAGCTCTCCATGTTATTCAATGGCCCTCTAAAAATGCTGACGTTTTTGAGCAGTACAGGGCGTCGGCGTTAGTCAGCTGTTTCTAAATGCGGGACCATTCTTAGGCTGTATCGTTTTGGCGTTTTTTGACGCTAATCGGCAAAATGCTCACTAACGCCATACCGGCGTTAACCGGCATTTTTTTGACGCCGCCGTTTTTAGGTTGAAAAATAGCAGAGGACTGATTTTTTTTAAAAAAAAAACGCCCATTGACACCGACGCTCACTAACACCGATGCAAAACGCCGAAAAAAAAACGCTGATTTTTTCAAAAGGTCGGACCCAAAGTTTTGCTTATTTTTTCTCAGACACCCGTGTGTATGAGACCGGAGTATGCAGGCATCCGGGGTACAGCTGTCCACATAGACCAGGGTTTCTCAACCAGGCTTCCATGGAACCCCAGGGTTCCACCAGAGATTTCTAGGGGTTTCTTGAGCAGTAAGCAATGTCTGCTTCTTGGATAAGTTCCCACTGACACTATTGGACTTTTTAGCTCTCTGTAAGGGGGTAATTCTTCACAGTGATCACAAATGTAAGACCATCCCACTAATGTGTCATGAGTTGTAGCTATAGAAAGTTTTGGCAGGGGTTCCCCAAGACCAGAAAGGTTTTTTTTTTAAGGTTTAGTCCATGTTGAAAAGGTTGAGAAAGGCTGACATAGACCGTCCTCCACACCTCCAGATCTCACCGCTGTCAGTCTGCAATTGTGACCGGGAAGACTACTCTGCAGTAAAGCGAGGCCTGAAGCGCTCATGGAGTGCAGCGTGGAAGGGATGGCGTTGATGGCGGTGCGGAGGACGGTCTATTTGCACACCTTTACCCCGGATGCCTGCATACTTAGATGCGCCTCTTTTAATCATCAACCATGTGAGTTGCTAAATGTTGTACCTTCATTAAATATTGCTACACTTAGAGGCGCCTCTCTTCTCTTTTATACCCAGGTGTGACGTGACGCTACTTGTATATCAAGACATTGCTTGTATATCAAATCAAGGTTAATTAACCGGTTCCCGACTGGCTTGGGTACATTTACTGCTGCAGAGTGGCAGCGTCCTGCGAATCAACGTCTATAAACGGAGGCACGCTCTCGTGCCTGCTGCACTCTGTAGGAGTGTGGCCCGCGGGTCAGGCGGACTCGATCTCCACTGGCGAGCTGCGATTGCCTAGCAGAGAACAAAAACGGGGAACCACTGATGTAAACACAGTGGTTCCCCGCTCTGTCAGGTGGCATGACAGAGATCTACTGACCCCTGTCACTGGGATCAGTAGAACTCTTATGCCCCTGGCAGCCCAGCCCCCTCACAGTAAGAACACACCTAGGGAACACAGTTAACCCCTAGATCTCCCCCTGCAGGTGAACCCCTTCACTGCCAATGACATTTATACAGTAATCAGTGGACATTTAAGTTTCTCATCCCTGTATAAATGTCATTGGTCCCAAAAAAGTGTCAAAAATGTCCGACATGTCCACTGCCATATCAAAGTCCAGATAAAAATCGCAGATAGCCGCTATTATTAGTAAAAAAAAATCAATAAACAGCGATTGCCATTTTTTTTAACAAAAATATGAGGAACAATATAAATCGGCCAAAACCAATGAATAAATTATTTTTTTTATATTTGTTTTTTGGATTTGTATTTTAGCAATAAGTAAGAAATATATATATTTTTTTTTACAAAATTGTCGCTCTTTTTTTGTTTATAGCGGTGATCAGAAATGACGCAGAGGGGATCAAATACCACCAAAAGAAAGTTCTATTTGTGGGGGGAAAAGGACGCCAATTTAGTTTGGGTACAACGTCGCACGAACGCGCAATTGTCAGTTAAAGCGACGCAGTGCCAAATTGCAAAAAGTGCTCTGGTCCTACAGTGGGAAATCCTTCCGGGGCTGAAGTGGTTAAAAAATGTTGCTTGTCTTGCAAAACGCTCTCAAACCAAGTTACTCTCAATCCAAGGTTTTACTGTATTTTGTATATTTGGTGGCTTTGCCTGTAGGATTTTTCAGTACCCCCTCTGCATAGAGATACGTCTCCTCCCTGTCCTGATACACCCAGCAACTTTCCAAAGATCTTTCCTTCGGTTCGCATTGCACAATAAAGTGTATCTATAGCCAAGACCTTTGTTTTGTTTCAGCTTTGAATACGATAAGGAATATTAAAGCATTAAAAGCTCTGCGTTGTTGTGACATGGGGGGTTTCTTAGCTCAATGGTAGTTCCAAAACAGTAAGATTACTCCATGCCAGATATAATATTCAGGGCTTTCCTGTCCACTTTTATTTAACCAGTTGCCGAGTTGCCAACCACCCACCGTGGATCGACGGTGGCAACATGGCTCTCCTGCGCGAATTGCCGTCACCTGACAGTGGGCACAGGATTGTGTATTGTGGGCGCGCTTGTTTGCTCACTGGCTAGCGGGGGGAGCCAATCAGCGGGTAGGACGGACTCGATGTCCGCTGGCCACCCACCATCGCTCCCCCTGCAGTGACAGAATGGGGATCCATGGATGTAAACAAGCAGATCCCCGTTCTGACAGGGGAGAGGACAGTGATCGTATATTCCCAGTATATGGGAGCAGTGATCTATCTCCTCCCCCAGTCATCTCAGCCCCCACACAGTTAGGACACACACAGGGAACACATTTAACCCTTTGATCACCCCCTAGTGTTAACCCCTTCCATGCCAGTGACATTTACACAGTAATCAGTACATTTTCATAGCACTGATCGCTATATAAGTGCCAATGGTCCCTAAAAAGTATCAAAAGTGTCCGATCTGTCCGCCGCAATATCACAACCCTGCTAAAAATTGCATATCGTCGCCATTACTAGTAAAGAAAATAAAATAATAAAAACGCCATAAATCAATTCTCATAGTCTGAGAACATCACTGATAAAAGAAACAAAGAGATACAATGTTTCTAGTTATCAAAGGAATGAACTCTGGTGTGTAGAAGAGCTCAGTTTAACCATTTAAAGACTAAATCTTTTCTGACCTTTGTTGCTTACAAGTAAAAATCCAGTATTTTCTGCTAGAACATCACTTAGAACCCCCAAACATTATATATTTTTTTGGCAGAGACCCTAGAGAATAAAATGGCGGTTGTTGCAATATTTTATGTCACATGGTATTTGCGCAGCAGCCTTTCAAGCGCAATTTTTTTGGAAAAAATACACTTTCATGAATTTAAAAGAAAACTAAACCGTAAAGTAAGTCCATTTTTTTTTCTTCCAAAAGTTTGATTACCTGTTTTTGTGTATTTAAGATACATAGTTTTTTAAAACCTTAATTATACATACAAGTGTACTGATTGGAGGTTTGTTGTGTTGTTTTCTGTATCACTTCTTATTACTTAACTGTTCGATTTTATGAGATGAAGGGAAAAAAAATGAAAAATCGGCCTAACATATTGGCCCAAAAAATTTGGCATCATATATCGGCCACTATGATTTCTAAATTTCGCCATCAGCCAGAGAAAAACCCATTGTACAAAATGATCAGTGTATATTTCTGCGCTCAAAAGGAGAGGGGAAAAAGGTGACTCCATGGTGAATATACGGGGTGTTTGCCTGTGATATCTGCCGCCGTGCTGCCTCTTGAAGGACTGGGGGAGTCCCAACACACTGTAGAAAATAAAAGCACACAAGGGCGCATTGGCCTAGTGCATTATCCTCAGTACAGAGATATTTATAAAAAAGTCATAAAATATACTCACAAACACTGTAAAATCACAAGCGTATAAGTGGTATGCAGCTTCACATTCAATGGTATATCCTGATGGTATCCTGGGTAAAATGGCTAACGCGTTTCAAGGCCACAGGGCCAGGGCTCTGAGAAAGAGGCTGTGGCCTCGAAACGCGTTAGACATTTTACCCAGGATACCATCAGGATATACCATTGAATGTGAAGCCGCATACCACTTATACGCTTGTGATTTTACTGTGTTTGTGAGTATATTTTATGACTTTTTAATAAATGTCTCTGTACTGAGGATAATGCACTAGGCCAGTGCGCCCTTGTGTGTTTTTATTTTCTACAGAGATAAACACATATCGGTCTACCTCTAATTAAGAGTTTCAATTTGTATGCAATCAGGCAGGCCCTTGCACTACATGGATTTGGTAAATCTAAGGCCCCTTTCACACGAGCGGAGTTTTGAAGGGCTCTGCTGCTCAGCGGGAATCCATCCGTTTATCCCCGCTGAGCCGGCGGATGACAGGACAGTCTCTGCTCTCGGTGCAGAGACTGACCTGTCACAGCTCCATTCTCCTCTATGGAGAATCGGATGAACATGGACCGTCTGTCTGTGTTCATCCGATCTGATCCACCAGACGCATGGAAAATAGGGCTTCCATCCGTCTGTTTTTGGCGGATCGGATGTCAGTGGACATGTCACCGCTGACATAGAGGACAATGGAGCGTCCGTTCGGATCCACCTGAAAAACTGACAGGCGGACCCCAACGATCCGCCTGTGTGAAAGGACCCTTAAGGAAATCAGACAACAAAAGTTGCATAGTGTGTATGGGGTCTTAGATTGTTGTCCTGCAAGCTGGAAAATCAAGGTGAAGATGAGAGCTGCCTTTGCCCCCGTACCTCCGGGGCTGCTGAGCTGTCAATGCCCCCACAGTCATCCAGGAATTTGAAATCCCTGATTTTCTCCCTCTTCTGCATGCAGCACTTCCAGGACGGGCCAGAGCAATTCACTGTGAGGGTGCCGATAGGGTTGCCACCTTTTCTTCAAGTCAAACCCGAACACTTTAGCGGCGCACAGCAAGTGAGTCCACAGAGTTCCCCTTTTACATCTAAATCTGCAAAGTACCCCCTTTACATCTGAATTCGCAGAGCTCCCTTACACTGTAAAGGGGGACTCTGCCTATTCTGATGTAAGGGAGAACTCCGAGGACTCTGATGCTTTGGGAACCCCGATTGAAGGAGTAACACTGAGAACTCTGATGTACAGAGAGGACTCTGGTGTAAGGGGGAACTCTGTGGCCTCTGGTGTAAAGGGGGACTCTGATATAAGGGGTGCTTTGAGAACCCTGATTTACCTTACTGTACTCACTCAGAGTCAGGAGAGAGAAGTGGGGAGGGGGGGGGTCACAGACAGGGATGGATGGTGAGCTCACTCACCCCTTGGCAGTCAGCACCTCTCATCCAGATGTATCTGCGGCTGCTGGGTTTCAAATTTCCCACCCCCACTTTCCTTTCCCGAGGCACAGCACCGGGGATTGGAGTGTGGGCAGACACAGAGAGCTACGGCGGAAGGAAGAGGAGCTGATGGAGCCCTCTCTCCTCTCCCATCTGTGTGTAATTGTTAGTGCTGACTTTGGGCAGTGTGAAAGAGAGTGTAGCAGACAACCCTGCTGGGATAGCTTTAGTCCGGTCTGAATAATGTGTCCGGGTTTCAGGCAGTCTGAAACCCGGACGCATGATTCAAAACCCGAACTGTCCGGGTGAATCCCTGACAGGTGGCAACCCTGGGTGCCGACCAATTAAAATTGATCTGGTCAGTCCTGGAAATGCCTTACAGAAAAGAGGGAGCAGAGCAAAACCCCAAACTGCTAGGCTGGCTGCTTGGAGGCACAAACAGCTCAGCAGCCCCAGAGGCAGGGACCGGGGACTGGATAAGGGGGGAAACATTGTTAGTTCACCTTTACCTTTTTTCTAAAAAAGTTACCTAACTTTAACCCTTTAAAACCTCCTTTGCTGAGGAAGGTGGGGCTACCTATCCTGCATTAAGATCTGTCCCTTAGTCCTTCTTTATTTATCCATCCCAGTGAGAATGTTAGCATAGCTTTACATTAGCGTCAGTTTATAGGTCCTCTTTAACTGAGCTGACCGGTTGCAGGAACCCGCTCCCTAGCAGTTAATGCGCTTTGCACATCCTCATGGCACTCATTTATTGATTAAGTCCAATAAGCCAAATTCGTTGCTATGAGTTCTAGCCCGTCTATAGTTTTCACCGGCTTTTAAATGGGCCTCTGGATCAATAATCATTACTCCTGCCACAATCAGGCATAAATCTGTGTGACTAAGATAAAGCGTTCAGCATTTGTTGAGATTTAATATTTAATTTGAATTGATTGGGCACTTATTGGACTGTGAGATGTGTACGGTATTTTCCATTATCTCCAGCCAGCATACATTATAACCTATCACGGCTTAGAGCGCGACACGTGCACAACTTTTGTTTAACGGAGATGTCCACTCGCATTTTTTATTAATTCATATGCCTCCAATGACAGTTAGATCGTTCTCAGATGTTATTTTCTTTTTTCTCCAGCTTCTGGTAGGCTTGGTAATAAGAATGAAAAACAGCAGTTATATTTTGTGGCCTTATTGTGGGAAAAAGGTTATCCATAGATGTCAATGCTTGCCAAGCCGGTGGATTTCTTGTCAATATAAAGTCTCTTGTACATTTATTCTATTCATGGGCTGGTAGGAGGAGGGGCAGGAGTTGCAAATCCCCAGAGTCCAACCCCCGAGGAGTCCCAAGGTGGGCACTTGCTGCAGGAAGGGGGGGCTACTAGTGTTGACTGACCAGGAATGCATATGACAATTTGATAACAGTTGAAAAACTGTCATCTAATAACAAGAAGTGCTTAAACAAGGACACCACGTCATCTCCAGAAAGGTTTACCCCCCTTCATGACCAGGCCATTTTTTGCGATACGGCACTGACTATTGCATCAATAAATTTGGGAACTTTAATGATGTTAGTATATATTTTCATTGTACCTGGTACATGGTAATTTGGTTCTGTTACCACGACATTGTTATTATTTTGTTCTAATATTGTGCTCTTATTTCATTCATAGTATAAAACAAGCTCTCTGGCTCTGTTTCTACATTTATCTCTCTGTATTCAAAAGATCCTGAAGAAGCGGTATTTCCCCGCGAAACATGTAGAGTATACAGAAAATACAAGTATTGTAGTGTCTGTTTGACCAGAAATATTCAAAGCCATTATATGTGCTATGTATGCATTTTTTAATGTGAATGTCTTTAAAAAAACACATTTTTTGTAATAAAGTGTCATATTTGTAATGAAATTTTGTACTTTCAATTCATACGTTACCATTAAAGTCCATTTCAGCCCCCTAAAACAAATCCCTCCTTCATTCTGCTTAGGGACAAACGTACCCCATCTTTATTAAACTAATAATTTCAGGCACCCCTTATTAAGGTCTACAGATATAGGTTGCTGCAATCCAGCTTAAAGGCCCTCTACCTGTATAGCTGTTCTTTTATTCCTATTTTTGCCTTGGAGTCTGCCAAGTGTTTTGCATCTGCCTAAGGGTGTCCAGGTCCTAAACCCTCTCTCCCCCACTTCTGAAACAGTAAATCTCTTTTTTGCATTCTGAAAGTGGCTGATGCCCAACTTACTCTATCTGCACTACACCCACTATGCCTAGTAACCCATACTGTGAAGATGGATGCCAGCTCTCCCCGACTCTGGAGGTCACTATTAGACCTCTAGGGGTAGGGGCCATGGCTACATACATATTCATGAATGGAATCAACACTGGGAGTAATATCATAGGAGAATCTGGGTGGTTATATGGTGTCCCTAAGCTCTGAGCCAGTCTTGTGCCCAGAGGTGGGACAAAAGCACTTTGTGACCCAACTTAGGTGGTGGGTCATACTATAAGGCCCCTTTCACAGTTTCTAAACTGCCAGTTGTCTGCAGAACAGTGATATGGGTTCTCCCGGCTTATTTATACTGTTTTGACACAGTTTGAAGATGATTTTAGAACAGTTATATGGCTTCTACCGTTAATTAATACTTTTGAGACACAGTTTGAAGATGGTCCACATCCACCTCCATTTTTGATTTTTTTATGTTTTTATTTTTTTAAAAATGCTTTTAGTTATTTCCCTCTCCCCATTTCTTTGTAGGGCACTTGTCTCACCCTTACCCCCATTTTCCTTCCTTTTGCAGACCTCTAGGACTTTTTTACAGAAATTTTCAGAACTTTTGGTAAAATTACCAGAACCCCAGACCCGTACCCGGACTTTTTTTGAAAAGTCTGGGTTCGGGTCTGGGTCCCGGACACCCCAAAGTTCGGTACGGACCCGAACTTTACAGTCTGGTCAACAGCTCAACACTACTCACGAGGTGTGGTGATGGTGGACTGCATTTATATAATCACTCCAGATATTGATGCACTTTCAAATGGACTTATAGTGAATTTATTTTATTTAATTGATTAGCACCGCTATGCACATTACTTTTGTATAAGCATTTGTTATGTGTGCCTTTGGAGATTGTATTTATTATTAGCGGCTGTTGGTATATTGTTGTTTTTTTATACATTTTGTTTTTTTTACAATTTGTTACAATTTTTATGGTTATCCTGGAGCGCGGATACTTGGACCTATAGCTTACATATTAGTCTGTAGTGCATTGTTAATTACCTATTTTGGATTCTTATTTTTATTTTTTTTCACATTTTTATCAGTTTTGTTTTTTCCAGTCAATGGTTTTATTTGAAGATTTTCACACAAGGTTGTAAAACAGTTTATGGATGTTTATTGATTATATGTGATATATTATTATAGCACAGAGTGTAGCGCGGCACTAATAGAATATAGCATCAAGAGTGGCAGGGTGTTGGACTTTTGTGGGTTAAGGGCAGTTTAAGGGCTCATGCACATGGCCAATTACGGCATTAAAGAGGTTGCAAACCTCAAAAAAATCGCATTGCATAATAGCTCATTATGAAAAACTTACTTGGGATCGAAGCTGTTGCAGCGGTCCCTGCACACCACTGTCACGGCCGACATGTTTCCTGGTTCTTCTTCTGGGTTTGCAGGCTCCGGCGCTGTGATAGGCTGGAGCCGCGATGACGTCACTCCCGCCCGTGTGCGCGGGAGCCGCCGGTCCCAGCATGGGTCCTGAAGCGGGCCTTTCTTCAGTGCGCATGCGCTGATGATGTCGACGAAAGCGCATATCTCCTAAACTGTGCAAATTTAGGAGGTATTCACGGTGCCTACAGGTAAGGCTTACCTGTAGGTACAAGTGGTGTAACAGAGTTTACAACCACTTTAACTGCCCAGATTAGAGTATTTCAGGTCAACCCCAGATAGAAATCCTGTACAGATCAATGACAGGCTGACAGTGTCCGTAGTTGTTTGCATGTATGTTGTAATCGGCTTCCCCAGGGTTCTCCTGCCCCCCGCTGGGTGAACACAGTCGCTCCAGGGCAGTGTTGCCAACCTCCAGCACCGTTTTTTACTGACAAAACATGGAAAATTTACTGGCGGAGCACATTTTTTACTGGCAACCTGAAAAATAACAGAACTCCTATTAATAACTATGACCATTGATATTCAAGCATAACATGGAAACACTGACAATACCCATATTATGTAATTTGCTTAGTTTACACTTAAAAAATCAGCACAGCATGACAAATTATCAGACTCTGATATTCATAGATCATTGTAAAAATCACAGATTTTTGCAAACTGTCAGTAAATTTACTGGCGGTTGGCAACCCTGCTCCAGGGAAGGTATGCACTATTTATCTATCAAAAAGTGTTTTACAATGCAAACCTTTCATCCTATTTCAAAATTGCTGCATTTGTACATTTAAAAACCTAATATATATCAATAGTAGTGGTAAAAAAAGCACTTGTGGGTTTAACTAATATTTTTTTTTGAATAATTCTCCTTTAAGGGGGCATAACAGGGGGCATGTCCTATACTTAAATACTTTTGTTAATAGGTGTCCCTCGTTCCTGTCTCAGAAAGTTGGGAGGTATGCAGGTCCCCCATAGGTGAGTTATACAGAGCCTGCTACTAGGCCTACCCTGAATGGTCCACCTCCTCAGTGTACAGGTCTTCATGTTGGTATACCAGGGGTAGCCCCTTTTAGTCACCCTCTGCCCAAGACTTTTCCTGCTCTAAAATATATAGGACTGAATATTTTCGCCCACCATACCCAACCAGGGGAGGGACCTTGCTAAAAGGGGTGCTAACCCCTGTGCAGGGAGGGCCAGATCTGCATAGCTACACTTAGGAAACTGAGACCAGACTACATATGATTTAAGCATAGTTATTAATAATGAATCTAAATCCATCCAAACACCAGCATGCAGAAACACAGCAAACGAAGATATAAGTGGACCATAAACCGAGTGACAAAATACATAACTATAACACAGGGAGATTGATTTACTAAAGGCAAATATACTGTGCACTGCAAGTGCAGTTACTCTAGATCTAAAGGGAAGCTCTGCTGATTTATAACATCCAATCATGCGCAAGCAAAAATGCAGTTTTTCATTTTCCTTTTATTTGATTGGGTATTCTTTGCAAAGTGATGCTTTACTTCCTTTTCCAAGCTCTGGAGCAACTGCCCTTGCAGTGCACAATATATTTGTCTTTAGTAAATCAACTCCACATATACAAAATAAGGAACAAAGATAAACAGAGTAATACTGTAATGGATCAGAACCGCAATCGGGTTCAGGTTGGATGTCTGCTGCTGCTCCTAATTATGAAGTGTAGATGCGTGCACGCAGGGAGAAAGGGAGTAATCACACTGACGTCTACTCAGTTCAATCACTTTCTTATCTCTGTTTATTGCTGGGCGGTGCCCAACCTTTTATACACAAAGGACAATAGAGTATACGTCACTACTATGAAAATGTAGTCACAGTCTGAAAGGCACATCTTGATTGGCTGGAGTGCAGGTAGAATGCAGAAGCTTGATGCTTGAAGCTTGGTTGTCACTTGCTCTCTCTTCACTTCCTCATACCTCCAGTCTCTTCGGGGGCGTAGTCACCAGGATGTAGGCTCCATCTTAATTCTGAAGCAAAGCTAAGCTGTAGACTATTTAACCGGTTCCCCACCGCGCGCCGTCTTTTCACGGCGGCAGTGAGGGAGCCCTGCACGAATCGCCGTAAATAAGCGGCGATTCGCATTTGGCCACCAGGGGGCGCGCGCGCGCACCCGCCGCACTCCTGGGGAGTGTGCCCGCGGCTCGGGCGGACCCGATGTCCGCCGGCGAGCCGCGATGAGCGGCTACAGAGAAAGAACGGGGAACCGCCGATGTAAACACGGCGGTTCCCCGCCCTGTCAGTGGGGCATGAGAGATCTACTGATCCCTGTCACTGGGATCAGTTAGATCTCTCATGCCCATGTTAGCCCAACCCCCCCACAGTAAGAACACAGCCAGGGAACACAGTTAACCCCTAGCTCTCCCCCTGCAGGTTAACCCCTTCACTGCCAATGACATTTATACAGTAATCAGTGGACATTTAAATTTCTGATCGCTGAATAAATGTCATTGGTCCCAAAAAAAGTGTCAAAATGTTCCGACATGTCCCCCCCAATATCGCATTACCGCTAAAAATCGCAGATCGCTGCCATTACTAGTAAAAAATTTTAAAAAAATAAAAACCCCAGAAATAAATTCTCACCATCCGTAAACGCGGCCACTTTTGCGCAAACCAATCAATAAAGGCCGATTGTGATTTTTTTTTATCGCAAATATGAGGAAGAATATAAATCGGACAAAAACGGTGAAAAAAAATGTTTTTTTATTTTTATTTTTTTTGATTTGAATTTTAGCAAAAAGTAAGAAATTTGGGGTTTTTTGCAAAATGGTCGCTCTTCTTTTGTTTATAGCGGCGATAAGAAATGACGCAGAGGCGATCAAATACCACCAAAAGAAAGCTCTATTTGTGGGAAAAAAAGGACGCAAATTTTGTTTGGGTACAACGTCGCACGACCGCGCAATTGTCAGTTAAAGCGACGCAGTGCCGAATCGCAAAAAGTGCTCTGGTCCTAAAGTGGGAAATTCTTCCGGGGCTGAAGTGGTTAATAAGTACAGAGTTGCATAGAAATATGTATACACGTAATAAAATAGGCATTTTCTGATTATTATTATGTTCACTGCATTCCTGCACAATACCGGAGATGCAAGGAAAGGGAGGACCTGGACTGGGATCAGGAACAAGGGGTGGGGTACAAGGTACAGGAACAAGACAGGGGCAGGATCAGGAAGGAATCAGGTTCTGATTCAAAAGCAAACAGTATCTGGCTAACAGGGAAAAACACTGAAGCACAAGCGAAATGTAGAGGAGGAACTAAATACCCTCTCAGCAGCCAAAAACAGGTGGTGACTGATTACTGGGATCTACTGGCTGCTGGGGAGACACCTGCTGGTGGACAACGGAACTACAGTCTTCCGCTCTGGAAACCACAGTGCCACCAGCAGGTTATCCAGGTCCTGACACCTTGCTTACATGACCATAAAGGCCAATCTTCTTACAATGCATAGCAGCTGGGAAACCTATTGAGATAGCCAAAAGACACATACAGTAACTTTGCAAGTATGCAAACACTATTTTAACTTACATCTCCGGAGTGTTTGCATATAAAACCTTAGTCTTTCTTTAAATGCTCTGGGCAGAATGAGGCCTGAAAAGAGAGAAGCCAGGCTTTTTTTTAATGCTCCGAGAGCCTCGGACCAACTGCTTATTTGGTCCTACTGCATCCCGACTGAATGTTTTCAAGAAAAGCAGGAGCCTTGGATAGCTTTTCTCTGCCTTGTTATGTCTTGGCACACCTGTGTTGGGTTAAAAGTGTCTGATATTATAGAGGGTGAGGGCTGGGCAGTGTTGCCAACCTCCCCCTAGCATTTTTTACTGGCAAAACATGGGAAATTTACTGGCGGAGCACATTTTTTTACTGGCAACCTGAAAAATAACTGAACTCCTATTAAAATCTAAGACAATTGATATTTAAACACAACATGGAAACACTGACTATACCCATATCAAGTAGTTTGCCCAGTTTACACTTAAAAAGTCAGCACAGTATGACAAATTATCAGACCCTGATATTTATAGACAGTTGTAAAAATCACTGATTTTTACAAACTGTCAGTAAATTTACTGGCGGTTGGCAACACTGGGGCTGGGGCTATATGGAATGATGCTGGGGTGGATGAGTGCAGGATTCGGCCGTGATCTACCATTTTTTTTAAGCTGCTCCACCCGGTATCAAGCAGGGGTCCGGCTACATAACAGTAGAAAAGCCTTTTTATCTTCAAGGCAGCATTATTATTCTGGAGGTGCTGATACATTCACTGCAGGCTGATGAGAATCCAAAATGGAGCCTGTTTACTGCAGTGTAACTGATTATACACCCGAGGACACATTGTACCGCTAGGGTGATATGTGGCCTATCATTTTGCATGCATTATTAGGCAACTATTTGCATTTGCCTGCTTCTGTAATTACTCGAGTTGCACTTTGGTAATTATGACATATTTTCATAAAAATCTGCTCGTAAGCAATATCTTTTTCCTCAGTAAGAACTGTTCTAGGGATTTCAGAGTACTTTAATGATGCACCATCGATGATTAGAGGCAGGTTATTTAAAGGCATACTTTCCAACATTCATTTTGTGCTACCACTTTAGTTAAATACGTTGTGTTTTTTATTGTTTAAAAAAGGACTTTTTATTCATGTTTTTATTTATTCTGAATGCCCCTGGGGGGCTAGGCACGCTCCATCTTTGCACACAGCCTGGTGCAACCACTCATGAAAGAACAGAGATAACACAAAAACCTACACTCACTGGCCACTATATTAGGTACACCGTGCTAGTATGGAGTTGGACCTCCCTTTGCCTTCAGAACTGCCTTCATTCTTCGTGGCATAGATTCAACAAGGTGTTGGAAACGTTCCTCAGAGATTTTGGTCTATAGTGACATGATAGCATCTCGAGTTGCTGCAGATTTGTTGGCTGCACATTCATGATGAAAATCTCCTGTTCCACCACTTTCCAAAGGTGCTCTATTGGATGAGATCTGTTGAGTGTGGTGGCCATTGGATGAGATCTGGTGAGTGTGGAGGCCATTGGATGAGATCTGGTGAGTGTGGAGGCCATTGGATGAGATCTGGTGAGTGTGGAGGCCATTGGATGAGATCTGTTGAGTGTGGAGGCCATTGGATGAGATCTGGTGAGTGTGGAGGCCATTGGGTGAGATCTGGTGAGTGTGGAGGCCATTGGATGATATCTTGTGAGTGTGGAGGCCATTGGATGAGATGTGGGGAGTGTGGAGGCCATTGGATGAGATCTGGTGAGTGTGGAGGCCATTGGATGAGATCTGGTGAGCGTGGAGGCCATTGGATGAGATGTGGTGAGTGTGGAGGCCATTGGATGAGATGTGGTGAGTGTGGAGGCCATTGGATGATATATGGGGAGTGTGGAGGCCATTGGAGTACAGTGACCTCATCCTCCAGTGGTGAGATGATTGGAGCTTTGTGACATGGTGCATTATCCTGCTGGAAGGAGCCATCAGAAGATGGGGACATTGTAGTCATAAAAGGATGGACATGGTCAGCAACAATGCTCAGGTAGGTTGTGGTGTTTAAATGATGCTGAATTGGTACTAATTGGCCCAAAGTGTGTCAAGAAAATATCCCCCACACCATTACACCACACCACCAGCCTGAACTGGTGATACAAGGCAGGATGGATCCATGCTTTCATGTTACAAACAAATGGCCACTGCCCCTAACTATAACTGGCCTTCGTAGCTAGAAGCACATGGAAGGGCAACGCATGTAAAACAAAACCAAAGAAAATTCCCAGCTCAACTCTCCAGCCAGCCAGCCTGCTAACAATCAAATTATCCTGTCTAACAGTTTGCATTAAAAACAGGGGTTTAGTTTGCACACATTTGCAAATACATTTTAAGCTGAGGAGGCCACAACAAGGCACTCCATTATTATCCGCAGTCCTAACTCTATACATCTTTGAGAGCCTCCATAGTAAAAGCACATGCATTATAATGGATAGGCAGAGGGCAGATGAGCCAAATTCTGACCCCACCATCTGAATGTTGCAGCTGAAATCAAGACTCATTAGACCAGGCAACATTTTTCCAGTCTCTTGTTTTCCGATTTAATGAGCCTGTGCGAATTGTAGCCTCAGTTTCCTGTTCTTAGCTGACAGGAGTGGCACCTGGTGTGGTCTACTGCTGCTGTAGCCCATCTGTTTCAAAATTCGATGTGTTGATGGTATTCTGCATACCTTGGTTGTAACGAGTGGTTATTTGAATTACTGTTGTCTTTCTATCATCTCCAACTAGTCTGCCCATTCTCCTCTGACCTCCTCTGACCTTTGACATCAACAAGACATTTTCATCCACACAACTCCCGCTGGATATTTTCTCTTTTTCGGACCATTCTCTGTAAACCCGAGAGATGGTTGTGCGAAAAAATCCTAGTAGATCAGCAGTTTTAAAAATACTCATACCAGCCCATCAGGCACCAACAACCATGCCATGTTCAGAGTCACTTAAATCCCTTTTCTTCCCCATTCTGAATGTATTTAGACATTTAGACGTGGTGAAAATGACTTGCTGAAGTTCAAATCGAGCATCATAATGGGGAAAAAAGGGGATTTAAGTGACTTTGAACGTAGCATGTTTGTTGGTGACCGCTGGTAAAAGTTCCTTCTGGTGACAGCTGGTGGTGCCCCATTGTAGCGTAACGGAGTAAAATGCAACAGCTAAAGGATTGGTGCTAGAGGAGGCGTTATATCACTGCCTGCTTTAGCCTTATAATGCCACACTACCTGCATTGCTTGTAGCTGCAGTGTGGCCCCATTGAACCCAGTGGGTCTTATTCTTTTTTTGCCACCTCCAATTCTATTTACCTTCAAATTTTTCTCCTTTTCTTGATTTATCATGTTTTTCTTCATGGATTTGGAAAGTCTTTTGTGCTCATGAGCATGCCTTTATATTTATTAAGAAATGAATACCTTGTTCTATTATTGCCTTACCATACCATGATTGACTAGCGTACATTTTTGTTTTGGACATGTTGCTCAATTTGTCATGATGGTCCTGCAGTTACTCTGATTTAAGACACTGCAATTACAGTGCTAACTGGTGAGCTCATATTGTACATTTTTGCTTGAATTTGGTAAAAAAATTGGTAACTGAAGAAAGTCCAAATTAGGGTTACCACCTCATCCCTTTAAACCCGAGCACACATGGATTACACAGGTTCTCTGGCTGATTAAGGTGGTAATTGAAATTACTTGGTGCCTTATCTGCATTAAATTAACCTCAGAACCTTTTTTAATTCATATGTGTTTGGGTTTAAAGGGATGAGGTGGCAACCTTAGTCCAAATATATATGGGGTGAAAAGGCTCCGGTGAGACTGCAATCAAACACAAACTGGCTACCCCTCCATGGGTCTGGACTTTGACTTTGGTCAAGGTAGAAAGGTGGACCTTGTGGGCCATGCATATGGTAAACGCAGCCAGACTATGTGTTCCTGTCTACTGGTGAACAACCAAACTGCCAACCATTGCAGACTTGTTCTCTCTCACTAACAAAATCTCAGACATGGTGGAACTGATACACATTTGCCAAGACAAAATTTCACAATTCCATAAAATTTGAGCATGCTGGATTTATTATAGATCCTCGGCTGAATACACTACCCTACTCCAGGGCAATGGCTAGAGCTTGAGCCAGTAGAAGAGGAGGTTCTTTGCTGACTAACGTTTCTGAGTAAGTTCTTTGAATTGTTTAGCTCGGGAATGGTTTCTCTTTTCATGTTGGTCTACACCAGATGTATACCGGCCCCCCCTTACCACTCCAACCTAGCCGGGGAAGTGTCAGCTGTTTTCCCTTCCCCAACTCCCCCCATCCTGCTCTTCCCTTTTTTTCCTTTTCTTTTTTTTTTTTTTTCCATAAAGACTTTATTGATTTAATGAGACAGTGTACAGAAACGGTCAGCCACCAACAGTAACATAGTCACATCAGTGTTGAGGAAGATATAAGACATAGCATGAATAAATGCGTATATCGACTACATTTCAAGTTCAGAATTTGAGAGCAGAAATAACAACTGAGAAGAGCCAGTGCATGCTTTACTATTAGGGCGAGCGTATATTCTAGTTTTGGGCAGCAGGCAAAATGAGAGGGAGGGGGAAGGGGGAGGGGTGGGGGAGGGGTGGCATTAGTGCCTAGTGCTGGGTTTGGGGGCGAGACTGGAGGTAATTCCTTTGATGGACTCAAGAGGTCTGCGATGTCTGGCTGCATCATGACCCAGTGACCATTATGGGATATCATTGTATAATTGGGGGAAGTCTATGGGTGGACTGCTCGATATTCGTTGGGCGTCTGAAAGTGGGACCAGCATGACCACGTCTTTCGGAATTTGTCCAAGTTATCCAAGGAGGAAGCGATCAGCTCCTCCATGTCCCTAACTCTGTTTAGCCGAGCGAACCATTCTTTCAGCGTTGGAGAGCGAGTTTGTCTCCATAGGGCTGGGATACACATTCTGGCTGTGTTTATCATATGCATCGTGAGGGACTTCCTGAATGACTGTTTTAATACTCTTGAGTGTTGTAGTAGATATTGTTGAAAGGAGAATTCAATAGAGTATGTGGTGACCCGTTGGATGATTTTATGGACTTGAGACCAGAATGGTTTAATTTGGGGGCAATCCCACCAGATGTGTAGCATTGTACCCGGTAGAGAATTGCATCTCCAACATATATTGGAAACCTGAGGGTATATCCTGTGGAGATAAGATGGGGTCCTATACCAGTGGGTGAGAATTTTGTAGTTATGTTCTTGCGTTGTGACATTTAATGTACCCTTATGTGCTGTGGAGCAGATGTCCTCCCAGTCCGATTCAGTGAGGG
>BLSH010240949.1:603880-622734 GCA_018402905.1 Glandirana rugosa
AGGGGGGGTGAGACAAAAGGGGGGGCTGAGACAGAGGGGGGAGCTGAGAGACAGAGGGGGGGAGCTGAGAGACAGAGGGGGGGAGCTGAGAGACAGAGGGGGGAGCTGAGAGACAGAGAGGGGGGGCTGAGAGACCGAGAGGGGGGGCTGAGAGACAGAGGGGGGGCTGAGAGACAGAGGGGGGGGCTGAGAGACAGAGGGGGGAGATGAGAGACAGAGGGGGGGGGCTGAGAGACAGAGGGCTGAGAGGGACCACATAGCACTGCCCCCCCCCCGGGCTCTGTGTGCGGGCAGGCGGAACCTATGTGGATGTGATGTTGCCATACCTGACGGCCAGCAGTGAGCGGCAGCCCCGAGTCTCCTCCTGGTCCGGAGCTTCTCCTTCCAGCCTTCGCCTCCCGCCTGTCCTCTTCCTCCGGGCCGCGGTCTTCTTGGAACAGAGGAGGTGGGTGGGGGAATGGAGGCTCTGGGAGCGCCGGGGTGGCCGCGCCCACTCCTCTTCAGTGGTCAGGGAGGGGGGAGAGGCGGAGCTCACTCTCACATGTATCTGCCCTCCTCGCTGGCCACCTTCCCCCGAATCCCTGCCGCTGCTTGCTGTCACGCTCCCGCTGCCGCCGGCTGAACTCTGCAACGGATAATGATGCCGAGGTCAAACGAGCCCCCCTTTACGGAGCCCCACTATTTGAGAACCACTGGTCTATAGTGACATCTTGGATGTCAATCCCTGGTTGAACACTGTTTGCAGTTGCAGTGGCATCTTCAGCATGCTTCATCCTTAGCCGGTGGCCAAGACTGGTGGTTCTCTGGCTGCCCCTTAGACATTTCCGGCTTACCTTGCTGACATGCCCTACGTATGAGTAGTTTTGTGAGTACATTTGCTATTTTTCAATACATTCATATTTATCTTTTAATGCCATGCTATGGGGTTGCACTGTTGTTTCTTTTATTTTCTCGCAATGACTGAACTAATAAGCGCTATTATTATTATACAGGATTTATATAGTGCCAACAGTTTGCGCAGCACTTTACAACATGGGGGCAGACAGTACAATTACAATACAAATCAATATAACACAAATCAATACAGGAGGAATCAGAGAGCCCTGTTCATTAGAGCTTACAATCTAGAAGGGAGGGTCTAGAGGGACAAAAGGTAATAATTGTGGGGGATGAGCTGATGGTGAAAATGAAAATACAGTTGTTTGGTGTGGATAGGATAGGCTTCTCTGAAGAGAAGGGTTTCCAGGGATCATCTAAAAGCTAATACAATAGAAGATAATCGGACAGATTGGGGTAAGGAGTTCCATAGGATTGGAGAGGCTCTGGAAAAGTCCTGGAGGCGAGCATGGGAGGAGGTGATGAGGGAGCTAGAGAGCAGGAGGTCTTGAGAAGAACAAAGAGAACGAATAGGTTGTATTTAGAGATTAGGCTGGTGATGTAACTGGGGGCAGAGATGTGGATGGCTTTGTAAGTAGTTGTTAGTATTTTTAAATTTAATTTGTTGGGTGAGTGGAAGCCAGTGGAGGGATTGACAGAGAAGAGTAGCAGACACAGAGCGGTTGGTAAGGTGGATAAGTCTGGCAGCAGTATTCCTGATGGATTGAAGGGGGGATAGCCTATATAGAGGTAAGCCAATGAGAAGCGAGTTGCAGTAGCCGAGACGAAAGATGACCAGGGAGTGGATTAAGAGCTTTGTTGTGTCGTTGGTTAGAAAGGGGCGTATTTTGGAGATGTTGCGGAGGTTGAGGCGGCAAGATTTGGACAGTGATTCGATGTGGGGCTTAATGGAGAGTTCAGAGTCCAGAACTACACCTAGGACCTTGGCATGAGGGGATGGGTTTATAGTTGTGCCATCAATTTTGACAGAGAGATCAGGGGAAGGGGCATATGGGGGAGGAAAAATTATAAGTTCGGTTTTGGATAGATTGAGTTTGAGGAAGTGGTGTGACATCCAGGCTGATATATCTGTTAGTAAATTATTGATACGTAAGGAGACGGCGGGAGTGGTCAGAGGGGTAGAGAAATAGATTTGGGTGTCGTCAGTGTAGAGGTGGTATTGGAAGCCATGGGAGGCTATCAACTGACCCAGGCAGGAGGTGTAGATTGAGAATAGGAGAGGTTCAAGGATGGAACCTTGGGGGACCCCAACAGAGAAAGGAATGAGTAGGGAAAAAGAAAAACTGAAACTCTAGTGTCTAAGACACCGAGAGACCCCTTTGGATTGATGCGGGCACAACCAGATTGAGTATAAAAAGTATGAGTGATTTTATTACAAAGTTAAAATTGTACATAGCATAATGACAAAAAGATTTGAATATCAACAAATGACCTAATGGGTCATAACCATATAATATACCAAATTTGCACGTGGCAAATTCCGTCACCGTCCACAAGCAGAAGACAATGGGTACTGGTCATTGGATATTCCGAACGTGCAGACCTGACATATTTCGGACTGCTTATAGTCCTTCTTCAGAGGTCTAAACGTTTGGTTGAATGTAATTCTCTATAACATAAGATCGTATAATTACTTTCAATGATACAAAAATGACATCATAATAATTAACCATCACATGTATTAAAGAGTACATTACAGTAGAGTTGCATGGTAATACTTACAAATTGATAAAAACATCAAACAAATGTTTGTACAAGGACCATTCTCGTCAACAGGCACCTCCCAGGAGAAAGAGAGAGGTACTAAATACCCGGGCAGTGTGTCCTGTGTGCACCCACAGTATCTCACAGACACCAAGGAAGAGACAGGAGAAGATGGCACTGAGCTCACAGACGAGGCTCCCCCAGCATAGGAGAAACTACTCCTGCTGTTTTGGCTCCAGCCGCAGCAATATAATGCATTTGCCTGCGATAGGACCAAGTGGGGCTGTGTGCATAAATGGAAAAAAGTCAATGCATGTCGAGGGTCCGTAAACACCAGACACACCTAGTGGCTGTAGTCAGTGGACAGATTAAAAGAGAGTAACATGGACTGCACAAAAGGGGGGGCATACCATTAAGGTCCCCTCCTAAAGGTGCTGCACCATACGAAACTCTAATGGCAGTGTGCAAGTATTCAATGAGCCTATCTTAGCCTTTGTATATGGTTCTTAAAGGTTGGTCCTGCACATCTGCAGTCTGGTCTAGCAGTGGGATTCAGCGTAGGTGTATGTTGCAGGTGCCTTATAAGTCTTTCACCTGTAATTAAAATGAATTGCAGCTGTATCGGTGGGCCACCCATCTGCATCCATGGTGATGGACGCTGTGTATGGGTGTGGGGATCCCCCGGCGATGTGGTGTGCGGCACGGGCCCGCCCAGGGAGCATCATTTCCTTGCACTCCAGCATGGAGTCAGGGACTCCCAAATCAGGGACAGTCCCTCGAAATCAGGGACAGTTGCAGTGGCGGCTCATCCATAAGGAGCACTGCCCCCCTAATCCATGTGCCCAGCTTCTAATATCCATGCAGGGCGCCGAACACATGGATTTCAATGGGTTTATTTTTTTTTTAAGTCAGTGATTAGAGGAGGAGGCTCTAATTGGCTTAAAAAAGGGTGGGCTCGGGTGCAGAGCCAGTTTTGTTTGCCCCCCCCCCACCCTTAAAAAAAAAAATGAGCATCAGCCGCCACTGGACAGTTGAGAGGTATGCAGAAAGGGAGGACACAGGACAATACCAAAATCACAACAGTAAACAAGTTGCAGTGGCCCAAAACCACCACTAGATGTCAGCACACCACAAACCATGATAGCCTCATGTAGATTAATACAAGACATAAAAATACATGAAAGTGGGGCAGAACAATTCTCATTCACAGTCCATTGAGCAATTATTTTTTTTATATTTTTTTCCATTTGAATGTACCCACAAGCTGACTAGGCCCCTGAAAAAAGTTATTTCATTATCTATGGGGATATGATCATTTTGGTTGAACGCAATAGCACAGTAAAAATGTTACCAGGACTGAAATTCAGTTTTTTTATTTAGCTAAATAAAATGGAAAGAAAAATCCTAGATATAATTTTTCTTAAGCATTCATTAAAAGCAGAATGTACACAGAGTTCTAGAACATGAAAATATAGTCCGGAATCCCTCTGAATCATTTATTAAAAGACTTCACCCTAAGACCTCAACAATTGTGCTTTCATCTAATTGAGTTCCATTTGCCCAATACTGAACGGAATGAGTTTTCTGGACGGCGGAGAGCTTCCCTGTAAACGTGAATAGCCAGGCATTGTTAGCAAGGGCTTTAGATATATGCGCTCGTTCTTTCCTTTCATACTCGGAACATATTTTGGAGTTGTAGCGGTCGATCGTGATTTATTTTCAGGGCGGGAAGATTTGGCTGTTCAGCAGATGCTCTGGGTATAGCGTTTGGATCCAGAATACCGTGGCAGATTGAGCTGCCCAGAAAAGTCCTGAATGGATCCAGCAGACACACATGCTGCATTTGACGGCTTCGTGGAGCCCGCGTCTCGCTGCCAATTGTCTTCTAAACAAAAGCAAAAAAAAAAAAGAAAAACTCCCTTTCGTTAGGCAGATTTTGAAGGCTGTGGATTAACTAAATCCTACCCAATTCTGATTGAAAGACCAATAATAACAGGTGCACTTCAATTCTACAGAGGTTATTCTAAGGCAGGCATCCTCAAACTACGGCCCTCCAGCTGTTGCGGAACTACACATCCCATGAGGCATTGTAAAACTCTGACATTCACAGACATGACTAGGCATGATGGGAATTGTAGTTCCTGAACAACTGGAGGGCCATAGTTTGAGGACTCCTGTTCTAAGGGGTTCTTCATTTACATCATGCAAATAATTGGACTAAGTAGAGTTTATGCCAATCCATTGGAGTCACCTCCTTGTGGACTCCAGAACAACATACTCAAAGATGCGTTGGGACCTTTTAGACTTGTAAGTGAGTTCAGATGAAAGTAAACTTAATGCAATCTCAATAGCTCTGGCAAGGCGGCTCCCTCGCTTTTACAGAGGCAATTCTAAGGGGTTCTCCATTTTCATCATGCAAATAATTGGAATACGTAGAATTTATGCCACTCTAGTAGAGTCACCCCCTTGTGGACTCCAGAACAACATACTCAAAGAGGCGCTGGGACCTTTTAGACTTGTAAGTGTAGTCAGATGAAGGGAAACTTCATGCAAGCTCCAAAGCTCGGACAAGGCGGCTCCCTCGCTTTTACAGAGGCAATTCTAAGGGGTTCTCCATTTTCATCATGCATATAATTGGACTATGTAGAGTTTATGCCAATCCATTGGAGTCACCTCCTTGTGAACTCCAGAACAACATACTCAAAGAGGGGCTGGGACCTTTTAGACTTGTAAGTGTAGTCAGATGGAGGGAACCTTAATGCAATCTCAATAGCTCTGGCAAGATGGCTCCCTCGCTTTTACAGAGGCCATTCTAAGGGTTTCTCCATTTTCATTATGTAAATAATTGGAATACATAGAATTTATGCCACTCTAGTAGAGTCACCCCCTTGTGGACTCCAGAACAACATACTCAAAGAGGCGCTGGGATCTTTTAGACTTGTAAGTGTAGTCAGATGAAGGGAAACTTCATGCAAGCTCCATAGCTCGGACAAGGCGGCTCCCTCGCTCTTACAGAGGCAATTCTAAGGGGTTCTCCATTTTCATCATGCACATAATTGGACTATGTAGAGTTTATGCCAATCCATTGTAGTCACCTCCTTGTGAACTCCAGAACAACATACTCAAAGAGGGGCTGGGACCTTTTAGACCTGTAAGTGTAGTCAGATGTAGTCAAATGCAAGCTCAACAGCTCTGGCAAGGTGGCTCACTTACTTTTACAGAGGCTGTTCTAAAGATTTCTCCATTTTCATCATGAAAATAATCAGACTATGTAGAGTTTATGCCAATCTAGTGTAGTCACCTCCTTGTGGACTCCAGAACAGCATACTCAAAGAGGTGTTGGAACCTTTTAGACTTGTAAGTGTAGTCAGATAGAAGTAAACTTCACACAAGGTCAATAGCTCTAGCAAGGTGGCACGCACATAGCAAGGTTTCCCTTCGATGACCACCCAACAATAGCTAAAACCACAGAAATACAGAAAGGAGTGCCAGACCAAAGCCAGATAAAAGTGTCCAATATAACTTTAATTGTTGGTAAAAAAAACAGACAACGTATTTCAGGGGCAACACCACTCTTCACCAGGGCTCAACACAGGATAAAACTTGCAGGAATCTGTAACTTCAGTGAGCACAATTGCTACCCCATTGAACTCAATTGGTTCTCCAATTGGAGTCCATCTAATTTTTTTCCTGTGCGGAGTCCTGATGGATGGAGGGGTTTTGCCCAGAAATGTGGTAGCTGTTTTTATATAGACTCCAATGAGACTTAGATGTGAATTCATACAAAGTAGCAAGAGGACAAAAACATTCAGAAAGCTCACTGGCTCATATTAAGCAGCAGGCAAGGTTACCCTCAAGTGGCTACCCCAGCGGGTCACCTGTTCCAGCAAAGCAAACTCTTAAGGTGTCAGCATACCAAGACATTTTGGACAATTTCATGCTCCCAAATTTGTGGGAACAGTTTGGGGATGGCCCCTTCCTATTCCAACATGACTGCGCACCAGTGCACAAAGCAAGGTCCATAAAGACATGGATGAGCAAGTTTGGGGTGGAGGAACTTGACTGGCCTGCACAGAGTCCTGATCTCAACCTTTCGGATGAATTAGAGCGGAGACTGCAAGCCAGGCCTTCTCATCCAACATCAGTGCCTGACCTCACAAATGCACTTCTGGAAGAATGGTCAGACATTCCCATAGACACTCCTAAACCTTGTGGACAGCCTTCCCAGAAGAGTTGAAGCTGTTATAGCTGCATAGGGTGGGCCAACTCAGGATTGAACCCTACGGACTAAGACTGAGATGCCATTAATGTTCATGTGCGTGTAAAGGCAGGCATCCCAATACTTTTGACAATATAGTGTATGTATATATACAGTATATATATATATATATATATATATATATATATATATATATATATATACACACACATACACCTTAGGAAGGGTAGACAACCCCGTCTTCCAGGCTCAATATGTAGCAAAATTCCAAAACCGGGGGAAGGTGGCATACATATAGTTTATTTGAGGCTGGGTTCACCCCTATGTGAATTGGATGCGGATTTCTCCACATCCAATTTGCATAGCAGGGGATTGTGACCGACTCTCTATGGAGCCGGTTCACAGATCTCTGCAGCGGCTCAGGTGTGAATTGTACATGCCTTACGGGGGGTATATATGGCTGTGAACCATTGATGCGCTATATGTGCGGCCCACCTGGCCTAAAGACTATTTTTGTCTGGGTTCCAGCACAGGATGTTTGATGAGACTGTCATTTTCCATCCAGTGTGATATAAGCACACACCCCCTCTGCTTAACTGTTCGGTTTGGTTTGGTTTTGCATTGACCTATGTAGGTTGTATTTTTTATTTACTTTTTGGGGTATTATTTCCCAGTGGCTCCTGTTGTGGCTCTTTGTACACTCCTCTTCTTTTCTGTCTTTTTGGCGTAGCCTTTTTTGCCACCGAGCCCCATGCAACTATAGTGAGTGGAACTGCCCCTGGGGAGGGACGGTTCGTGTTCCTCCCCCATATCTATTATACCCCAGGTGAGTCTAACCCCTATCCTTATTTGAATTGTACAGGAGCCCTGTGTGTCTTTTGGTCCATTTCAGGTCCGAATTCAGCCCAAAATTCGGGCTGAAATCGGACCTGAAACGGTGAATGGAGACGCACCGGACCCCTGCTGGGATCCATTGCGTTCTCTAGTGTGAACCCAGCCTAGATGAAAAAGTAAAAATTTAGGCAAAATTTAACTTTTTTGTCTGATGGACATTTTATATAAACTATATGTATGCTACAAGCGCCCCCCCCCCCCCTCCCATATATATATACACAATTATTGACTTTTATGTCTTTAATTCTGTTTAGATTATAGTGCATATTTCCTTTGAATCCATTTGTGGCTTTACTATACATTTTATACTTTTGTCATAACATACCTATTAAGATGTAAAATGATTGACATTTTTATCCTTAGCTGCCTTGAGGTTTCTGTATATCTTGCATTTGAAGCTCAATATTTTGGTTATTATGATGGGTTTTTTTTTGCCATGATATACTTTCCTTTTTTGAAAATTCCTTTTTTATTGAACACTACTAATAACACAGCCTATTATAGAACACAAAAAACCAACACACTTTCCATACACTTCGCTCGGCTGTTCTCTTATAAAATCACTTCAAGGGTTGATGAATTATAAGGAGATTTCTGTTCCCTCTCAACCATTAGGATAATGTATCAGAAGAATCTTAACTCGTATTTAGAATCCTACCTGAACAAATGCAAGAGGAGTAAATTCGTACATATCAAACTAAACATTATGAGAAGAATTCAGTCTGTGGACTCCTGATATCATCTGCTGTACATTCTAAATCTGTCCACACGTGTCAGACCTTCTCAAAGTTCCAGCTGGTGCTCACTATTTTGGAGGGGGCACAACCAACACCCCCCACCTACGGAAGACGATGGCGGGTCATCCACCCATGGGAGACAGATGACAGTGGCGGCGATCACCCCCCACCTCCCCGGTAAGGGCTGCCTTACCTTATGGAGTCAGGGAGAAGGAAGAGCCTGGGAGACATTCTCCTTCCGGCTGAATAGAAACCGGAAATGTGTCTGGAGACACCATTAGCCAGGGAGTCCTAAGACTCCCTGGCCAATAGGAGCTTCCAGATTGGCTGGGAGGAAAATAAGGAAGAATAACGAATATTCATTTGCTAGTGTCACACAACTGGGTGGGCTCAGGGTGCAGTGCTCTGCTCCCCACGCCCACCTTGTTTTAAAGCCTATTAGAGCCTCTAGCTCTAATCAGATGCTTTTAAAAAAAATAAAAAAACACCCCCCCCCCATTGGAATTCATGCGTCCTGCACCCTGCATGTAGATCAGGGGGTCGGACGCATGGATAGAGGGTAGGGTTGCCACCTCATCCCTTTAAAAGCAAACACATATTAATTACACAGGTTCTTTTTTTTTTTCTTTTTTCTTTATACCAATCGGACCTGAGCCACTCACTCCTTAGGACTCATGGTAATACCTCATGTATCGAGTAGTGTTCTCAAGCATCATCTTGGCATATGTTTTCCTTTTTATCTTATATTTTTATCCTTTATTATTTTCAGTTTAATTTATAACCTACATAAAAAAACAAAAAAAAAATAAACCTGGCATCTCACATCCACATCCTCATTCTAAAATTCCTAAGGGTTTCCCTATCTCCCTTTTATTATTATTATTATTATCTTTATCTTCCACCTCCCCCCCAAACTAAATATATAAAAAAAAAAAAAGAAAAAAGAGACCTCCCACCTCCCACTTCCCTCTCCTCCCCTCCACTCCCCCCCAATCCCCCTCTCTAATCTCCAAATCTCTTCTTCCAACTCTAGTAATATCTCTTTTCAGATTCCAACCATATCAGGCATTCTGCTGTTTTCTTATATTTTAGAAAAAAACACAAAAAAGAGGGGTGCACCGACCTAGTGCAATACCATTAAAATGTTTATTAAAAAATTAGATAAAATCCATATACTTACAAGCACAATACAAGGCATCAAGGTGAATAATTGAGGCTCTTATGAAGAGGGTTCGCCCTGGAAACGCGTCAGCCTGGCCATACGGACATCGTCCGGTCCCTCTGCTGAGGTGGTGTTTGTCTACTCCTTTGGAGGTAGGTTTATTCACCTTGATGCCTTGTATTCTGCTCCACTTGTTAGTATATGGATTTTATCTAATAAACATTTTAATGGTATTGCACTAGGTCGGTGCGCCCCTCTTTTTTGTGTTTTTTCTTTAGTATTTTTGGATTCCCATGATCCTGAAGAGGGCAGCAAGACCACAAAGTGCTGAGTAACCACCACGTTCATAGAGACTCCATGCTAGACTAAGTGCCCTTGCTACATGGTTTTACACCTGGTAGAGGAATCTGAGCGGAGGAGATTATTGGTTTTCTTATATTTTAGCCACTTCCCCCATTTAGCTTGATATCTCTCCAGGGAATCCTCATATGCATATGTTGTTTCCTCTATGGCTCTTAGGCCATCCACTTTGGCTATCCATTCCCCCAGCGCTGGAGCCTCTAATGTTCTCCAGCATCTTGGGATTAGGCTTTTAGTAGCTGTGGGATCAAAGTATCCCTATATTGTTTCACCGTTTTTTCTATATCGTGGAATAGGCATCTCCATGGTTCCAACTAAATCTGCTCTACTGTTATTTTCTGGATCTCACTAATGATCCTCTCCCAATAAGGTTGTATCTTGGCACAGTCCCACCATAAGTACGAGAACATCCCCAGGGCATCACATCCCCTCCAGCACATCGGGGGGGTCCTCAACTCCAAACCTTTGCATTCTCTGCTGAGTTGTATACCATCTCGCTATCAGCTTATAGCATATCTCTATTGTCCCGGAATCTGGTGCTGAACAACATGTTAGCTCTAATATTTTCTTCCTATGTTCCTCATCTTTAATAACGCCTATTTCTTCCTCCCATTTCTTACACAGGTTCTGTGGCTGATTAAGGTGGTAATTAAACTCACTTGGTGCCTTATCTGCATTAAATTATCCTCAGAATAACCTGTGTAATTCATATGTGTTCGGGTTTAAAGGGATGAGGTGACAACACTAATTGGGGGGGGCACCTCTTATGGAACGGCCGCCACTTAGGGTTGCCACCTTATTCCTTTAATCCAGGACACATATTAATTACTCAGGTTCTGTGGCTGATTAAGGTGGTAATTAAACTCACTTGGTGCCTTATCTGCATTAAATTAGCCTCAGAACCTGTGTAATTCATATGTGTCCTGGATTAAAGGGATGATGTGGCAACCCTACCGCCACTATCCATGATATACTTTTTAATTAGAAAAAAAAATATTAGTGATGTGCATAATATTACCAAACTAAATTATTAACAATTTTATGTTTTGCTGTCTTTAGTTTTCAGTACATTTGGCATTTGAATCTATTCATGGTTTTGCCTTTTTTGTTTGCCATGATGACCAATGTTTCATTTAGAATTCTTTTTCTTTTTTTGTGATATGCATATTATTATTCAACAGTAAATGGCTTCAAACATGCTTGGGATAAACATAAATCTATAGTCAGGCAACAAGGTTAATGTAAAAAAAAAAATAATAAAAAATAAATAAATAAATAAAAAAGGGGCAGACTCGATGGACTACTCAGTCTTTTTCTGCCGTCACTTTTCTATGTTTCTATTATTAAAGATGTGAAATGATTGACTTTTTTTTTTTGTCTTTAGTTGTCTTTAGTATTAGAATCCATTTCTGTTTTTATCAGAACATTTAGGCTTTTCTAGCAGCATTTGTTACCCCAGCTAAACCTGCTGCTGTTTTTTTGTTCAGACATTTTAGCAAAGCTTTCCAACATGCTTAACCCCTTCCATCCTCATGTCAATGACCTGCCAGTTAAAAGCATGTAATTGCCTCCGGAGCTGTGTTTACGAGAGCTTACCTGTATGTGTGCTCCGCATCTGACACTCACTCCCCTGCAAGGTAATGCATTCAAATCTATTCATATATTCATAGGATTTTTAGAAAAAAGTCAGGGAAAAAAAAAACAGAAAACAAAAGCTTCTATTACCATCCAGAGCACTAAACCAGAGTAATGATGTACAGTACCACAGGTTGTGTCTCTTTGCATCAAGCAAAAGCTCCAAAAAGGTCCTTACTCAATCAGTTCTAGGGAGGCGAGGTATAAGCATTCACAGAGAGTACTTATGTGATGCAGATAAACACTTCATGGGTAATAGACAATAATATAATGTGTGGAATATGGAGATGGACAGCAGCTGCTCCAGAAAAAAACAAAAGGCCTCATTTTGCCGAAGAAACACTATTATCCAAATTAGATACATATTTATAATTCAGTATATACATTGCATAGAAGTTAATTTGTCCCACATGGATGCATGTCTTTAAAGAATTCCACATTTGTACTGAAGACTGCATTGGACTCATGGGCGTCCGCAGAACTTTTTTCAGGGGAGGGCAGCTGGCGCATCATTTTAAGGTCACCTATGCTCTGCCATTTTTCGATAACGTCATTATCATGGTCAGACATGGTACAACAGACGGTCAGAGACTGCAGACATGGTACAACAGACGGTCAGAGACTGCAGACATGGTACAACAGACGGTCAGAGACTGCAGACATGGCACAGGAGATGGTCAGAAACTGCAGACATAGTACAGGAGATGGTCAGAGACTGCGGACATAGTAGAGGAGATTGTCAGAGACTGCAGACATAGTACAGGATATGGTCAGAGACTGCAGGCATAGTACAGGAGATGGTCAGAGACTGCAGGCATAGTACAGGAGATGGTCAGAGACTGCAGGCATAGTACAGGAGATGGTCAGAGACTGCAGACATAGTACAGGAGATGGTCAGAGACTGCAGGCATAGTACAGGAGATGGTCAGAGACTGCAGGTATAGTACAGGAGATGGTCAGAGACTGCAGGCATAGTACAGGAGATGGTCAGAGACTGCAGACAGTACAGGAGACGGTCAGGACTGCAGACAGTACAGGAGACGGTCAGAGACTGCAGACATGATACAGGAGACGGTCAGAGACTGCAGACATAATACAGGAGACAGTCAGATACTGCAGACATAGTACAGGAGACGTTCAGAGACTGCAGACATAGCCCAAGAGGATAAGGACCTAATGTGGAACCCCCGATCTGATCCCTGATTCCAGGGGGGGGGGGCAATTGCCCCTACCTGCGGCCGCCCATGATTGGACTGACTAGAACTGTCGCTAGTCGCAGATGCGGGGCTGCATATAAGGCAGCATAGCTCCCAACTGTCCCTGATTTCAAGGGACTGTCCCTGATTTGGAGCAATGCCCTTCTGTCCCTCTTTCCTCCTCATGTGTCCCTCATTTTGGTATTATCTATATAGCTGTATATACAATGCACTTTTTATCTATCAAAAGGCGTTTCCCAGGGCTAAACCTTTCATCTGATTTCTGAATTGCTGCATTTATAAAGTCAAAATGCCAATATAAAGAAAAAGTAGTGGGTTTAACCAATCTTGTTTTTTATTTTGTACAATTCTCCTTTAAGAGGGTGTGGTGAGGGGTGTGTCCTATGCCTGCATACTTTTGCTGATAGGTGTCCCTCATTCCCATCTCAAAAAGTTGGGAGGTATGAGGCAGTACAACCAGTCCTGTTGTCCTGGGCCCAGGCCCCATCAGCTAAACAAGGGGGCCCGGGGGCAGCTTCATTCTTTCTGCCTAAATGAATAAATGGATTTTACTAGACCACACTCCCGCTCCTACTTCCTTACCAGGGCTTAAATTTTCCTAGGTCTCCATGAGGCCAACAGAGGGGCCCAGGAGGTGGAAGCAGAGGAGGAACGTTTCATTCATTGTTGGGGTGTAGGCAGACAAAGTCAGTGCTGCTGTTACGCTTGGGGGGGGTGTAGGCGGGGTTGGGGGGCCCATCAGGAAGGCTGTACGGGTTAGGGTTGCTACCTCATCCCTTTAAAACCGATCACATATTAATTATACAGGTTCTGTGGCTGATTAAAGAGGAAGTAAACCCTGATGGGTTATACTTCCTGTTCGTTGCTCAGCATTACCCTGCAATGTAAAAGCATAATAGGCTAGTATTCATCGCATACTAGCCTATTATGTGACACTTACCTGCATTGGAAGCCCATGCTGTCCCCGCCCAATGAAGCGTCCATCTTCACCCCTCTTCCTTCTGGGGCTGCAGACTCTGGCTCTGTGATTTGCCGGAGCCGAGAGACGCCACTCCTCGTGCCAACCGCGACACAATCTCAGTGAAGAAAGGGCACGGAGGCCGTTTCATCACTGCGCATGTGCCCGATGACGTCGGCACAGGGAAGTACACTGTATATATCCTAAACCAAGCAAGTTTAGGAGATGTGCTTATTATAAGCTTATCTGTAGGTTAAAGTGGTTGTCAACCACTTTAAGGTGGCAATTAAACTCACTTGGTGACTTATCTGCATTAAATTGACCTCAAAGCCTGTGTAATTCATATGTGTTCGGGTTTAAGAGGGTGATGTGGCAACCCTAGTAAGGGGCCCCATGATTTCTAACAGTGGACCTGCGTAGATGGGTGTTAGTGTGGGCACGTAGAAGGAGTTCCTCCTAGTGGATTGTGCCCAACTTTTTATAGTATTCTAACATTAAACTACTATACGATTTCGATATGATAAGTTGCATTTTTTGCCTTTATACTGTAGCTAATGGCCCCCATAGGGGTGGCTGGTAGATGTGGTTCACCTGTGTCTGCCCTCAATCACACAATTTTCCATGCATTCGGAGTCACGGAACAGGCTGGTACTTTGTTTTGTTGTTTTATTGAGGAGATAAACTTGTATAGGGTAGGGACGACTGTGGGATGCCCAAAGATTAGAGCTATAGGACCAAATCTATATACACCGCAGTATATACACTCCTCTTTCTCCAGCACTGACACTTGCTGACCGTTACACTCCTTCGCTTCTCTCCTGAAAAACACTTGTTTCTTCACCGTTAGGCCCAAAAGGAATTTATCAGGCCTCCATTTCCTCTTCCTCCGCACACAGCTAGCTAGCACATGGTGAGGCCTGCACTGTGTCAGCAGGACCTCCGGACCGCCTGTTACAGGCAAGGGCCACAGGCCCTCGGATTGTAAGACCACGGGCCCTCAGGGTCTAGCTTAGTACAATTGTGCTAGCCAGGTCCCGATGGACTACTACTCCCAGCCCATCATCTTCCAGGCCACTCCAGCCTACCTTACTGTCCAGTGATGCTCCTTCTCCTGACTGGCTCCTCAAACTTGCACAGACTGCCCACTGTCTCCTCCCAGCCGGCTCCAGCCTTTCTGTCCAGCTCCCAGGGTCTGTCACTTACCGACACAGGTGGATCCTTTAAAGGGTCTTACAGTAGCATTTCTGTTGTTCTCCTGCTCCCTTGCGCTGCTCCAGGATCCAACTCCGCTCCTGGCTGCACCCAAGCCACCAGGCCTCAAGGTTACCCCCCCAGACTGGTTTAGAAAGTGCACAATCTGTTAGAATTTTCACTTTCTCATTCCCCTGTAGGAGGGGAGTATAGATAGACACTGTGAGATAGCTGATTGGAGGAAAGGCACACACCCCCTCCCCATACATACGGAGGTTGCCTTTGAATCGTGCAGCAGTGTGCTAATCTATGTATAGCAATCTCCTCAACACACACTTCTGTCTCCGAGTCTCGGAGAGCTTGTCAAAAGTTATCAGGCTGATAACAGAGGAACGGAGCAGGACAGAACTACGGGGCACAATGCTTTGGGAGAGAGATAAGAAAACACTGCAGATAGATGTGTCCAGCTCAAATTTCATGAATCGGGTTTACATCCACTTTAACTGCCCCTAATGTTAACCCCTTCCCTGCCAGTGTCATTTATACAGTGGTAGTGCGTTTTTTTAGCACGGATCACTGTGTTGGTATCACTGGTCCCCAAATAGTGTCACTTAGTGTCAGATTTGTCTGCCCTAATGTCACAGTCCCGCTAAAAATTGATGATCGCCGCCATTACTAGTAAAAAATATAAAGAAAAAATAAGCCCCTAAATCTATCCCATAGTTTGTAGACACAATAACTCAATGCTTATTGGGATTTTTTTTACCAAAAACATGTAGCAGAATACATATTGGCCTAAATTCATGAAGGAATTAGATTTTTTACATTTTTTAATGGAAATGTTATATAGCAAAAAGTAAAAAATATTGTTTTTTTTTTCAAATTTGTCTGTCCTTTTTTGTTTATAGCACAAAAAGTAAAAACAGCAGAGGTGATCAAAAACCACCAAAAGAAAGCTCTACTTGTGGGGAAAAAAGGACATCAAATTCAGTTGGGTACAGCGTTGCACGACTGCACAAGTTAGTCAGTTAAAATAATGCAGTGCCGTATTGCGAAAAATGGCCTGGTTAAACTCATATTTCTTTTGACACTGGGCGCTCTTTTCTTCCTACGTTTCCAAGTTTAAAGAATTCCAGATATGGATATGTTTAGATTGTTGCTTTGGCCCAACTTGGATCAATGTATCTATGCATATACAGTACCCTACCTGTGGGATCCCTCTAGAGCAGGGGTCTCCAAACTTTGCAAACAAAGGGCCAGTATTCTGTCCTTCAGACTTTAGGATGGGCAAATTGTGGCCATTGGGGGTAGAAAATGTCCTGGGCCCAGCATCAGTGAACGTAAACATGGCCTCAGGGTTGTTGGTTATTAAGAGGAGGAGTAGTTCCCCATTACTGTGTCAGTGGAAGAAATAGTGCTACATTGTTGGTGTCAGTGGGAGAATTAGTGACCCATTGTTGGTGTCAGTGGGGGGAATAGGGCCTCATATTATTTGGAAGAATAGTGCCCTAAGGGCCGGATAAAGGCTAGCAAAAGGCCGCATCTGGCCCTTGGGCCTCGGTTTGTAGACCCATGCTCTAGAACCACCTGTCTGAACCTTTTCAACACAGAGGAACTCTTGAAATAACTTCCAGATCTCAGGGAACCATTGCTAAAAACTACTACAACTCTACAACTCATGATACATTAGTGTGGTGGTCAATGGGAAGAATGTTCCTTACACTTGTGGTCATTGGGAAGAATTACCCCCTTACAGATAGCTAAAAAGATCAATGGTGTCATTGGGAATTTATCTGAGAGGCAGAAATTGCTCATTGTTCAAGGAACCCCTAGCAACTTCTGGAGGAACCCTGGATGAGCAGCTGGATATAACCATGGTAGACACTACTAGTGGCTGCCCTCCTGCATTGTTCACAGAGAAGATTGGCTGCTTGGCATGGGAACCATTCAGAGAGTGCTTGACATTTTCCCAATGAATCAGGGATCTTCAAACTTTCTAAACAAAGGGCTGGTTTATCCGCTTGCCAATCGCATAGCGCCGTTATACGGCAGCAAAGTGTCTCTCCTGTGCCGGATCACGTACGTAGTATATGATCCAGCACCTCCGGGTAGAGAGCGTGCGTGCCTCTTGTGCTGTGATTACTCATCAGTCAAGCCGATCATCAGATACCAGTCAATGGATGACGGCTGCCACCCATTGATCAGCAAGGAGAAAGGCAGAGCTCTGTCCTATCAGCATGGATAAAAGCCAGCACATCCCTTAGTAAAAGCACCATATAGTAAACACAAAAACACTGGCTAGCTGTTTACCCCTTGCCAGCCAGTGTCATTAGTACAGTGACAGTGCATATTTTTAGTACTGATCACTGTATTAGTGTCACTGGTTACCACAAAGTGTCAAAAGTGTTAATGTCAGATTGCTAGGCACAATATCACAGCCCCGCTATAAGTCGCTGATCGCCACCATTACTAGTAAATAAATAAATAAATAAAACTTCCAGCATATATCCCATAGTTTGTAGACGCTAACACTATAACTTTTGTGCAAACCAATCAATATACGCTTATTGGGATTTTTTTTTACCAAAAATATGTAGCAGAATACACATTGGCCTAAATTAATGACGACATTTGAATGTTTACATTTTTTGGGATATGTTTTATAGAAGAAAGTAAAAAATATTGGTTGTTTTTTTTTATTCGTGTTTTTTTTTTGTTTATAGTGTAAACAATAAAAAAAACCCAGTGGTGATCAAATACCACCAAAAGCAGAAAGCTCTATTTAAGAGGAAAAAATGCCATAAAATTAATTTATGTAGAACGTTGCATGACCGCGCAGTTGTCAGTTAGTTACGCAGTTCCAAAAAGCAAAAAATAGCCTGGTCATGAAGGGGGTAAATCTTCCAGAGGTCAAGTGGTTATTGTCCTTCGGGCTCCAGGAGGGTTGGACTATGGCCAGTGGGTGTAGAAAATGCCTTGGGCTTGGTGGTCAGTGAAAGTATAAAAAAAATACTGTGCCTGGAGTAGGTAGGTGGAGGAATAGTGCCCCATTGTTGGAGTCAGTGGAAGGAATAGTGCCCCATTGCCAGTGTCATTGAGAAGGATAGTGCCCCATTGTTGGTGTCAATGGGAGGAATATTGTTCCATTGTTTATATCAGTGGGAGGAATTATGACCCATTGTTGGTGTAGGTGGAAAGAATAGCCCTGTTGTTGGTAATCAGTGGAAGGAATAGTACCCTGTTGTTGGTATCAGTGGGAGGAATAGTGGTCCATTGTTGGTATTAGTGGAAGGCATAGTGCCCCATCATTGGTGTCAGTGGGAGGAATAGTGCCCCATCATTGGTATCAATGGTAGGAATAGTGCACCATTGTTGGTATCAGTGGTAGGAATAGTGCCCCATTGTTGTTGTCAGTGGTAGGAATAGTACCCCATTGTCAGTGTCAGTGAGAAGGATAGTGCCCCATTGTTGGTGTCAATGGGAAGAATAGTGTTCCATTGTTTATATCAGTGGGAGTAATTATGACCCATTGTTGGTGTAGGTGGAAAGAATAGCCCTGCTGTTGGTATCAGTTGAAGGAATAGTACCCTGTTGTTGGTATCAATGGGAGAAATAGTGGCTCATTGTTGGTTTCAGTGGAAGGCATAGTATCCAGCATTGGTATCAGTGGAAGGAATTAGGGGTGCGCATCTTCACTGGCCTCACGATTCGATTATGATTATCAGGTCAACAATTCTATTCAATTCGATTCCGTGATGCATCACAATTAGGATACAGGGATGTCAGTGGGTGGTGAGGGGTGTCAGTGGGTGGCTGTGGGGTGTCAGTGGGTGGCTGTGGGGTGTCATTGGGTGGGTGTGGGGTTTCATTGGGTGGGTGA
>BLSH010240949.1:640690-667742 GCA_018402905.1 Glandirana rugosa
TAAGAACTTTTTTTTATCATATATTATAAACTTTCAGGCATCTTCCCCAGATGATGGCGAAATTTAGGGGAAAGAAGGGGTAAGACTATGAGCCAAACTTGAAGTCGTTCAGCAGAAGTGGGGCAGATCTACGGATTTACGTAACTCAGCGGCGGTACATTTACCGATTAAATCGTTCAACACAATGGTTCGTCAACTTGTCCACACGGATTATTTCACCGGCCACTCACATGTATGTCAAACGTTTGTTAATCTCAACTCGCTTGGAGACCTTCAAGCCCAAGACGACCAGGTAGGCTTGAAGCCCTGTTTCAGGCCCAGGCCCAGGCCTGCCTTGGGGTTGTCCGTGCGATCGTTCGGGTTCCGTCCGGACCCGGACCCGGACTTTGTCCCGAAGTTCGGATGGACCAGCAGAACCCGAACTTCCAGAGGTTCGCTCAACTCTAATTGTTTGCAAACTGTATGTACACTCACCGGCCACTTTATTAGGCACACCTGTTCAACTGCTTGGTAACACAACTTGCTAAATTAGCCATTTACATGGCGGCGACTCAATGCATTTAGGCATCTAGACGGGGTGAAGACGACTTGCTGAAGTTCAAACCGAGTATCAGAATGGGGAAGAAAGGGGATTTAAAGCGGTAGTAGACCCCTTCTACGGACTTTCAAATATTATATACTATTTTTTTTCAAGAATATATGTGCCTCATTTGCGCTTGTCTTACCTGCTTCCTTACAGTTAAAAATTGTATATTTCTTCTGCTTGCGTCACCTGTGCACAGTGGAGGGCTGGGCCAGGGGGCGGGGTGGCAATTGCCCCTTAGGCCACCCTAACTTACATTCAAAATGGCAGAGGCCACTCACACTATTTTCTTCTTGTGGAGGAAGGAAGTAGGGGCCAAAGGCGTAGCTACCAACTAACTGCAGGCAAATGGGGGGGGCACTGGTGAGGCTGCATTGATGGGCACAGGTGAGGCTGCATTGATGGGCACTGGTGAGGCTGCATTAATGGGCACTGGTGAGGCTGCATTGGTGGGTGGTGAGGCTGCATTGGTGGGTGGTAAGGCTGCATTGATGGGCACTGGTGAGTATGCATTGGTGGGTGGTGAGCCTGCATCGATGCATTCTTTTTGTTAAAGCTCCTTTGTTGCTATTAACATTAAATGATGTTACCGCATTGTATCCTATTTGTCTTGCTTCAAAACATCAATATCCGTTCTAATTAGTTCAATGGGCCACTTGACTGGACTTGCCCCCCAGGCCTATGGCTGCCAGCCCTCCCCTGCCCGTGCATGCGCTGTTATCGTCAATTTTCCGGCAAGTCTCGGGCTGCCGGAAAAATTCAGGGGAGAGGCTGGGGCTGCTTAATATCGCGTTATCCCCGAGGTCTCGCGATATTCAGCAGCAGCGCCGGAACTCACGCGAGACTATTTTTTTTTTATATCCTGATCGCAAAGGATTTCCTGTCGCCCTTGTGACACCGTACGTCACATGGGTTGTGTGGAGAAGCGGCGGAGCCAAAGAAGCAAGACATTCCATTACAAGCATTCAAAAACCGAGGCTTGGTTAATGACCTCAATGCGCATGCGCGAGATTACCTGACAGTGCGCGCAGTAAGGGCGGCAATTGAGATCGGGAGAATACAGGAAAAGAATAGTAAAAATGGCGCCGCCGTCTGAACTGCAGAGCAGAAAGAAAAACGCTAGTTTTTGAATGGCAAGAGATGCTGTAGGTACCCCACATGACGATTGTTATAAGTATTAAGTCTTATTGAATGCATAAAAGTATTCTTATATGTTAATTATCCAGGGTTTACTACCGCTTAAAGTGACTTGTAATGTGGCATGGTTGTTGGCAGTCGCAGCCCATCTCTAACGGGCACCCTATCCATGCGTCCGGACTCTAATCTACATGCAGGGCACTGGATTCATGGATTCCAATGGGGGGGCATTTTTTTTTAAGCACATGATTAGAGCCAGGGGCTCCAATAGGCTTCAAAATAGGGAGGGTGCGGGGCACAGAGTACTGTGCCCGAAGCCCACCCAGTTGTATGACACTAGCAAATGAATCTTCGCTATTGTTGCACTAATTCTCTTCCCGGCCAATCAGTAAGCGGGTCCTGAGACTTGTTTCTGGATTAGCTGAAAGGAGAAGCTACGCTGGCCTCCAGAAGGAGGAGGGAGGAGATTCGAGGAGAGGAGACGCAGGGTAAGCTAGCCGGCTGCCCGGAGAGAAAGCCAGAGGAAAAGCTACCCTGGCCACCAGGAGGAGGGAGGAGACGGAGGGGAAGCCGGTCGCCCAGAGGGAAACCCGGGTGAAGTGTTGCGGCCGGGTGACCAACTGACCACGGGGGGTGGCTGGCGGTGCACTATTTGCTGCTCCCCCCCTCCAAAAAAAAAAATACCACCGGCCCCTACTGGTTGTTGGTGACAGACGGGCTGGTCTGAGTATTTCAAAAACTGCTGATCTACTGGGATTTTCACGCATAACCATCTCTCGGGATTACAGAGAATGGTCTGAAAAAGTGAAAATATCCAGTGAGCGGCAGTTGTGTGAAGGAAAATGCCCTGATGATGTCAGAGGTCACAGGAGAATGGGCAGACTGGTTTGAGAAGATAGAAAGGCAATGGTAACTCAAATAACCACTCGTTACACCCAAGGTATGCAAAATACCTTCTCTGAACGCACAACACGTGACGCAGATACAGCAGCAGAAGGCCATACCAGGTAACACTCCTGTCAGCTAAGAACAGGAAACTGAAGCTACAATTCGCACAGGATCACCAAAACTGGACAATAGAAGATTAGAAAAATGTTGCCTGTTCCGAGAAGTCTCGATTTCAGCTGCGACATTCAGATGGTGGGGTCAGAATTTGGCGCATGGATCCATCCTGCCTTGTATCACCGGTTCAGGCTGGTGGTGTAATGGTGTGGGGGGTATTTTCTTAGCACACTTTGGGCACCTTAGTACCACCTGAGCATTGTTTAAACACCACGGCCTACCTGAGTATTGTTGCTGACCATGTCCATCCCTTTATGACTGCAGTGTCCCCATCTTCTGATGGCTCCTTCCAGCGGGATAATGCACCATGTCACAAAGCTCCAATCATCTCACCACTGGACAATGAGGTCACTGTGCTCCAATGGCCTCCACACTCCCCACATCTCATCCAATGGCCTCCACACTCACCACATCTCATCCAATAGAGCACCTTTGGGATGTGGTGGAACGAGATATTGTCATCATGGATGTGCAGCCAACAAATCTGCAGCAACTGCGTGATGCTATCATTGTCACTATGGAGCAACATCTCTGAGGAACGTTTCCAACACCTTGTTGTATCTATGCCATGAAGAATGAAGGCAGTTCTGAAGGCAAAAGGGAGTCCAACCTGGTACTAGCAAGGTGTACCTAATAAAGTGACCGGTGACTGTATATCTGTCTTTGGATCCATCCTAAAAATTAATTTTAATTATGCTTTTATGTATCTCATTCAGTGTACTGTACACCTTTTTCTACGGAAGTGGCTGCGAAAGAACCACAAAACGCATTGATGGTGTGTTTTAACCTGACCAATACATATTGACCTTCCTAATAGATGCCTCTGCTGACCACACATTGGTTCCATTTTGAGGCCTCATCCCTGCTACCGCTGGGGGAAAAAAATTGCTTGCATATGATGGCAAATGAGGTTTAATTTGGAGAAATGTAAAGTAATGCACTTGGGGGCAAAAAACATCAATACAAACTACTCACTAAGGGGAGAACCTCTGGGGGAATTAAGGATGAAGAAAGATCTGGAGGTCCTAGAAGATGACAGATTGAGCAATAGCATGCAATGTCAAGCTGCAGCTACCAAAGCCGACAGAATATTAGCATGCATAAAAAAGGGATATACTCCAGGGATAAAACTATAATCCTTTATAAAATTCTGGTTAGACCTCATCTGGAGTACTCTGTCCAGTTCTGGTCATCGGTCCTCAGAAGGGATGTGCTGGAGCTGCAGAGAGTCCAAAGAATGGCAGCAAAACTAATAAGGGGACTGGAGGACCTAGCTTGCGAGGAACGACTGCAAACACTAAATTTATTCTCGCTGGAGAATCAACGCTTGAGAGGGAACATGATATCGATCTACAAATATCTCAATGGGGATCACAGCATAGGAAAAAAATGTCACAGGGAGTGTAAGAGGAGACGGGGGCCACGCAATGAGACTGGAGGAGAAGCGGTTTAACCACTTGCTTACTGGGCACTTAAACCCCCCTCCTGCCCAGACCAATTTTCGGCTTTCAGCGCTGTCGCATTTTGAATGACAATTGCGCTGTCGTGCGACGTTGTACCCAAACAAAATTTTTATCATTTTTCCCCACAAATAAAGCTTTCTTTTGGTGGCATTTGATCACCTCTGCGGTTTTTATTTTTTGCGCTTTAAACAAACAAAGAGCGATGATTTTGAAAAAAGAACAGTATTTTTTTACTTTTTGCTATAATAAATATCCCCAAAAAAATATATAAAGAAAAAATATTCCTCAGTTTAGGCTGATATATATTCTTCTACATATTTTTGGTAAAAAAAATTGCAATTGTTGTATAGTGATTGGTTTGCACAAAAGTTATTGCATCTACAAACTATGGGAATTGATTTATGGCGTTTTTATTATTATTTTTTTTTTTTACTAGTAATGGCGGCAATCTGCGATTTTTATCGGGACTGCGTGATTGCAGCGGACATGTTGGACATTTTTGACATTTCTTTGGGACCAATGACATTTATACAGCGTTCAGAAATTTAAATAGCCACTGATTACTGTATAAATGTCATTGGCAGTGAAGGGGTTAACACTAAGAGGGCAGTGAAGGGGTTAACTGTGTTCCCTAAGCGTGTTCTAACTGTATGAGGATGGGGCTACCAGGGACATAACAGATCTAACTGATCCCAGTGATAGGGATCAGTATATCTGCTATGTCCGCCCCCCTACATCGGCAGTTCCCTGTTCTGCAGCTGTAACAGGCGATCGCGGGTCTCCAGCGGACATCACGTCTGCCCAACCCGAGGACACGCCCACACAGTGTGTGGCGGCCACGAAAACGCGCCGCCGCCGGCTGTGATTTTGCGCGGGGAGCGCTCAAAGGGGCAGATGTCCATGGATGTCCGCCGGGCAATTCAGATCCGCGCTGTAGCCCTCTTTCAGCTATATCACGGATCTGTACTGGTTAACCTTAACCACTTCAGCCCCGGAAGGATTTCCAGCTTTAGGACCGGAGCCCTTTTTGCGATTCGGCACTGCGTCGCTTTAACTGACAATTGCGCGGTCGTGCGGCGTTGTACCCAAACGAAATTTGCGTCCCTTTTTTCCCACAAATAGAGCTTTCTTTTTGTGGTATTTGATCACCTCTGCATCATTTCTGATCGCCGCTATAAACAAAAGAAGAGCGACAATTTTGCAAAAAAAACCCAAATTTCTTACTTTTTGCTAAAATACAAATCCAAAAAAAAAATATAAAAAAACATTTTTTTTCACCGTTTTTGGCCGATTTATATTCTTCCTCATATTTGCGATAAAAAAATCGCAATCGGCGTTTATTGATTGGTTTGCGCAAAAGTGGTCGCGTTTACGGATGATGAGAATTCATTTTTGGGGTTTTTATTTTTTTTTTATTTTTTACTAGTAATGGCGGCGATCTGCGATTTTTTGCGGTACTGCGATATTTCAGCGGACATGTCGGAACGTTTTGACACTTTTTTGGGACCATTGGCATTTATACAGCGATCAGTGCTATAAAAATGCACTGATTACTGTGTAAATGCCATTGGCAGTGAAGGGGTTAACCTGCAGGGGGCGCGCTAAGAGTTAACTGTGTTCCCTGGGCGTGTTCTAACTGTAGGGGGGCTTGCCTAGCTGGGGAAGGGAAGTGGTCACAGCCTCCGTGTAGAGGAAGGCTGTGATCACTCCCTTCCCCCTCTCACAGAGCGGAGGTCCGTGTTTACTTACACGGACCTCCGTTCTTTCACTCCGGGGGGGGGCATCGCGGGTGGCCGGCGGCAATCAAAGCCGCCGCACCCGCTCCCTGGCCCCCCCCCCGAACACAGTGAGCGCGCGCACGCTCACAGTGGCTCTGTATCGCGCCCACCGTCGTATGACGGCGATTTGCGTTACAGAGCCACTTTGTCAACGTCAATTGCCGACCAGCGGTCGGCAAGCGGTTAAACTGCGCAGGGGGATTTTCACTGTCAGGGCGAAAAGAATGTGGAACTCTCTCCCACAATTGGTGGTGAATATTTTTAAAAGACTCTTGGATGTATATCTTAAAAAACACAACATACAGGGATATGGAAATAATTATAGACACTGACACACCAACACAGGTTGAACTGGATGGAATATTGTCTTTTTTCAGCCTTGCTTACTATCTTTCTATGACTGGATGATGGAAGTCAGCAGAGCTTCTGCTCATTTACTAAGCTCTGGAGCAACTGCACTTTGCAAAGTGCACAGTTTATTTGCCTTTAGTAAATCAACTCCATTGCATCTTTTTCTCCTTAACAGTAAAAGTAGTGAAGCGCCATCCACTGAAATAATAAATGTGTAACTAAGTAAAATTCATAGTGTATCAATCATGAGTATAACCAACAAATACTGAAATGAAAATTCAAACAATTCACTAATATGTGCAATGAAGCAATAAAGTACAGTATACAAATGCCATCAATCAAAATAACATTAAAGTGCAATGTGCAAGTAACATCACTGATGCACTATAAGTGCAAGGTGCATAAATAAGTGAAAATATTGTGATCCAAAATAGTCCATATATATATTGGTGTTCTATCTGTGAAAAGGAATTCACAAATTTTCAGTGTGTCAACGCCCTGTGTTCCTCCACGTGCTGCAAACTCCACCACCAGTTTCACTAACAGCTCACCTCACTTATAGACCCAGATGGGTCTACAAAAGCATTCCCCTTAGGGGTTAAAATCCATACACCTAGCTCCCAGGGCTGTTTCACTTGCAGAAGGTGGGTAATATCATCATAGGAGGAGAAAAAAATCCAGATAGTGCTTTATACTTAATAAAACTTTATTATGCTTAAAAAGGGTTAAAATCACACTCACATTTATAATGTACCTCCACCAGTACACTTGGGTAATCCGAAATGCAGTGGGACCAAGTCCCTATCATCTGTATGCAGGGCGGCTGCAGCCACCTCCGAGTGTCAGCACAGGTCCTACCAGTGTGAGGAGACGTCTTAAGCCCCACCCTTGGCGCGTTTCGTCATCGCCAAATTACTTTTTCAGAGCAGAAAATTGTAAACAAGAAAAAAAAGCAAAAAAAAAAAAGAGGGTAAAGAAAAATAAAAAAATTATAAAGTTAAAATTAGTAGAGCAGGGGTTGATCTAGGTCAGTGTAAGGGTTAGGGTTAAAGTCAAGGTTTGGGTCAAAGGTCGTGCTCAGAGTCAAAGTCAGGGTCAAAGGTCAAGGCCAGTGTATTTCAGGTAGAAATAAAACAAACATTGTTAAATTTAGTATAAGTGTCAGTGTGTCAGGGTAAAAGCAAGAAATATACAGCTAAATTAAAAAAAAAAAAATATATATATATATATATATATATATATATTAATGTTTTGCCAGCTTTCCTTTGATAATAATAATTAAAAAAAAATCAGGAGATATCCATTTGCATATACCACAAAATGAAGGTCCAATCGGTCCTGAAAAAAAAAAAAGGTATAATTCATCTGCATACACTAAGCAGTTGCAATGATATGTAAAGTGTTATTAACACATGTCAAGGCATTAGGATTTGTTTAGTCATTAGGATTGGTTCTACCTGTAGCACCCTCTAGTGCTAGTGATAGTTTTTTTTCTCTAGTACAGGTAAATGTGTCTGTGTGTTTCCTGGGTTGGGCAGAGATCCAGGGAGAGCTGGGTGAGTCACATACCTTCCCCTATTTCTAGAATGTATTTGAACCTTCTAGAAAGATGGGAGGGGAAATAAGGTGGAGCTGCCTGGAGTATTATGAGGGTCCTGACCAATCTCCAACTTGGGTTGGCAGGGGGCAGGCCCCCTCAAATACTCTGGGTCAACCCAGCTAGGAAGGAGAGTTTGTGGATGGAAGCTGGAGATAGAGTGTTAAGCTGTTGTGTAGTTTATCAACATTGATAATATTTTTAATGGTAAGGTGGTGGAGGTATTTGTATATCTTCTTGTAAATTTATGATTATCATGGCTCATATTTTTGGGCCATTTTTTTGCTTTTGTTTTTCAATACAATTATATATTTTTTTATTATATTGCCTCCTTGATGTTGTTTTAGGGGGAAGTGCTTTCCTACCCCCGTTTTTCTTGTTAGGCTGTTGTGGCCTTTGCAGGAGCTCTCCAGTCTTGGGGGGTGACCTTGGGCCTGGGCTCAGGTGCAGATGGGACCTTCCCTAAACCACAGAGGTGTCCTGGCCAGGAGGCACTGGGAGCAAGGAGGACAGCAGGAGAAAACTTCGGGCAAGTCTCCAGAAGCAACAGGAACAGAAAGGAGGGTTGGTAAATGACACACAGTCAGGAGGGCTGGGAGGCACGCCTGGGAGGACTGGGATGGAGAAGTCTGGGATGGGTACAGAGCCAGTCAGAAGGACTGTGGTGGCACGGGCAATGGAGAGAGGCAGCTGCATCCAGGAGGGCTGGCAGGGCATGAAGAGATGGTACTGTGAGCAGTAGCCACATGTAGGACAGCTAGCATCAAGCACTTCTATTGTACACCATAGGGGCCCATGCTCTTGCCCATGCCCTGCAAAGGCATTTCATCAGACCCAGCTGAGATTGTGCTGGGCCTGAAACCTGTGCTAGCTGGTCCTAGGAGTGATAGTCTGCAAGCAAGTGTATGTGCTGGAGGTTGAGGAAGAGAGATTGTATATACAGGAGTGTATGTAGTTTAGCGCTCCCATAGAAATCTGTGCTTTTTGGTGTAGATTTTTGCTAGGAGAGGCAAATTTAGTCAGGCCTGACAAAAAGTGCAGGCCTGAATATTTTGATCTTGGCAGGGGAGTGGCCCAGGGAGAGCTGGAGATTGCAGGAAGGAACACCCCTTGGATACTCCTCCCCATTTGCTTCCAGAAGGCTCTGGAAAAGGGGATGGATGAGGAGGTGTAACTTTCTGAAGTATGTTAAGGAGCCCGGACCAATCCCCAACCAGGATTGGCAGGGGGCAGGCCTCCTTAAATACTGTGATCTGCCCAACTGGGGGGAGGAGAGTGTCAGGTGAAAGAGTGGAGATATAACAGAGGTTGCTGAGGTCTCACCTGGGAGCCCCCAGCCTGGAGGGGGGGTGACCTTGAGGCCTGGTGGCTCGGGTGCAGCCACAAGCGGAGTTGGTTCTTGGAGCAGCACAAGGGAGTAGGAGAGCAACAGAGAGGCTACAGGAAAGACTGTTTAAAGGATCCACCGATGTCGATGAGTGGCAGACCCTGGGAGCTGGAGAAGAGGTCTGAAGCAGGCTGGGAGGTGACAGTGGACAGTCTGTGGATGGTGAAGGAGCCAGTCAGGGGAGCAGTGCCATGGGACAGTGAGGTAGGCCGGAGTGGCCTGGAAGAGGATGGGCTGGGAGCAGTAGTCCATCAAGACCTGGCTAGCACAACAGTACTTAGCTACACACTGAGGACCTTGCAATCTGAGGGCCCATGACCCTTGCCTGTAATGGGCGGTCCGGATGTCCTGCTGGAAAAATGGCAGGCCTCCCCATGTGCTAGCTAGGATGGAGGAAGATGCAATAGAGACCTGATAAATTCCTTTTAGGCCTGGAAGTGAAGAAGTGTAACGTTCAGCAAGTGTTGTGCAGGAGATAAGTGAAGGAGTGGAACGGTCAGCAAGTGTCAGTGCTGGAGGAAGAGGAGTGCATATACTGCGGTGTATATAGATTGGTCCTGTTCATTGATTTTCTGGGCATCCCACAGTCCCTACCCTATCCAAGTTTATTCCCCCAATAAAACAACAAAACAAAGTACCGGCCTGTCCCGTGACTCCGGATGTGAGGAAAAATGTGTGATTGAGGGCAGAGTGACAGGTGACCACAACTACCAGCCACCCCTAAGGTCATCATTGGATACAATAGTTAAGTCCTTACCAAGTGGGAATCCCATATGTAGCCATGCCCCCCTAGGGGTTGCTGGAAGTAGTGGTTCACTTGTCACACTGCCCTCAATCGCTCTCTTCCACGCATCCGGAGTCAGGAAGAACAGGCCAATAATTTTGTCTTTTATAGTTCTTTTTTATTAAGGGATTAACTTGGATGGGGTATAGGGTGCTTATGGGATGCCCATCAGATAGGACAATTCTTCAACGGGACCATCTATATACACTCCTGTATATACACTTCTTTGCTCCTCCAGCACAATCTTGCTTGCAGTTAACTTTTCTTCCTCTCTCCTGCACAACACTTCCCAGGCCTAGCTAGCATGAGATGAGGCCAGCCTCTGGCTCTGGCCAGGCCTTGTTGGACCGCCCTTTACAGGCAGGGGTCACAAGCCCCTCTTGTGTAGCAAAAAGTACAAAGTGTGCTAGCTAGCCTTGGTGGACTACTGCTCCCAGTCAGTCCCTTCTTCAGGCCCTGCCAACCCTCCTGGCTGCAGCAACCCAACTCCACTGACCCATAACACCACAGTCCCAACTGGCTCTTGCACACTTCTAAGACTGTCTCTCTCTCTCTCTCCCCCCAATCCGCTCCACTGTGCCTCTTCCAGCTTCCCTGGGTGTGTGTCACTCACCGACGCCGTTGCGCTCTCTTGCTCCTTGGTCAGGACTCCCCACGGTGACCCCCCAGACTGGAGGCTCCCTCACAGGTCTCCACAACTAGTGCTCCATCTCCCAGTTCTTCCACCCGCACTCTCCTCCCTGGCTGGGCTGACCCTAGGTATTTAAGGTGGCCTGCCCCCTGCCAATTCAGATTGGGGATTGGTCAGAGCTCCCCAAACGCCCAGGCAGCTCCACCTCTCTTCCCCACCCTCTCTTCTAGAACCCTTTATAAGCAAAGAGAAGATATCCAAGAGATGTCACAGCCTGCGAGTCACCAGCCACTCCCTGAGCCACTCCCCTGCCCAGGATCAAAACAATCAGGCCTGACTACATTTACCTCACCTACCAAAATCCTAACACCTAGCATCCACCTAAAAGTAGAGGGTGCTACACATATGTACCCTATCCCCATCCGAGTTCTATTCCCCTAATAAAACAAAAAAAAACAAAGTACAATGACTGCTTCTTGACTCGGGGTGTCTGGAAATTCGTGTACCTGGCTGTGCAGGGTTAAAGACACATTCACCGGCGGTAGCTCTACATACCTTAATCCTGAAGGGGTAAATGGTGGTAATATCTTGGACTGATCTCCCATATAGGGATACAGACCGCAATAAAGGTCTGAAAGAGGCCCTTCCCTACTCTATCCAAAACTAAAAAAAAAAATTATTTTGACTTTAGATACACCTTTTTAAAAAATTGTATAGAGAATATAATAAACAGCCCAAACTGTTGGAATTGTCACTTTCCAAAAAAACAAAATGGAAAACCATTCCCACCTTTTGTATAAATAGGTCCATATGACTTATTGGAGTCATGGTTGGAGCTCCTGTCTGTAAATCATGCTTCTCCAGCGTTTGAGCTGTGCAATATCTTCCATACTGCAGAGGTGCACATTACACGGGCTGGTGCCAGAAAACCAGCCAAGACAGAAGGCCTACAAAAGAGGAGCGATAACTTTCATTTCACTGTAATAATTGGATGATATGACGGAATCACAAATGATCCAAGTGCAAGAACACAGGCAGATTGATAGGAAATTCTGGCTCTGCTCGTAGAAGAGGAAACGCATTAAAGATTTAACAAACTAAATCTGTTTATGCATGTAAATGGTTCAGCCTGCTTTTCCGGACGTTACAATGCTTTTGAATATATATAAAAAAAAAGAAGAAGAGCCAGAGTATAAAGCATATAAAAACTATAAAGACTGGTTCAACATGAAAGGATACACCTTCGTTTGAATTGGAAAGGCAGTTGTTTGAAAGCACCTACTATGCCTTTTATACGTTTAATCTGGAAAAAAATGTATTTTATTGTATTTACAATGCGGCATACTGAGAGCAACATAAATAGCATGCAAATCCTGCCGCATTTCCAGCCATGATTTAAATATAGCATGAGTTATTTATACAACATTGTATTCTTTTTTATTTTATATATTTGTTCTCTGTTTGTTATATATTTGTTCTCTGTTTGTTATATATTTGTTCTCTGTTTTTCATTGATTGAGCCCCAGTTGTGTTCTTTTAGATATACATCCAAGAGTCTTTTCAACATATCCACAATCCCCACTGCCACTACCAACTGTGGAAGAGAGTTCCACATTCCTATTGCCCTGACAGTGAAGAACCCCTTGCGCAGTTTAACCACTTACCAACCAAGCCTGTTTTTTGGGCTCGGTGGTTATGAGTTATAAACATGTCTTTTTGCTGTAAAATTACTGAGAACCCCCAAACATTATATATTGTTTTTTTTCTAACACCCTAGAGAATAAAATGGCGGTTATTGCAAAATTTTATGTCACACCGTATTTGCACAGCGCTCTTCCAAGCGTGATTTTTTTTAAATAAATTCAGTTTTTTTAGTTAAAAAATAAGAAAAAAAACAGTAAAGTTAGGCCATTTTTTTCCCATATTATGAAAGACAATGTTACGTCGAGTAAAATGATACCCAACATGTCATGCTTCAAAATAGCGTCGCGGAATGGCGACAAGCTTTGCAACTTAAAAATCTCCATTGGCAACGTTTAAAAAATTCTACAGGTTAGCAGTTTAGCGTTACAGAGGAGGTCTAGTGCTGGAATGATTGCTCTCGCTCTAACGATCACGGCAATACCTCACATGTGTGGTTTGAACACCGTTTTCATATGTGGGCGGGACTTACGTATGCGTTCGCTTCTGCATGCGAGCTTGCGGGGACGGGGCGCTTACATTTTTTTTTTTTTAATTATTTATTTTGCTTTTTACTTTTTATTTTCACACTGTTTTTTTTTAAAAAAAAAATTGATCGCTTTTATTCCTATTACAAGAAATGTAAACATTCCTTGTAATAGAAAAAAGCATGACAGGTCCTCTTAAATATGAGATCTGGGGCCAAAAAGTCCTCAGATCTCATATTTACACTCAAATGCAAAAAAAAAAATGACAGAACAAAAAAATAAATGGTCCCTTTAAGACCGTTGGGCGGACGTCACTTCTGACGTCATTTCCGCCCTGCCGTACTATGGAGCTGAGTAAAGCCGCTCACTCTGCTCACGGACACTCGGGGGGACAGATTGGATCATCTCCGCCGCTGCCGGTGGGTCCGGAAAGTGGCGGAGATGAACGGAAAGCGGCGGGAGGGGGGGTCACCTCTCCCGTTGCTGATAAAAGTGATCTTGCGGCGAATCCGCCGCTAAGACCACTTTTATCAGACGCAGAATCGCTGGCTGAAGAAATGGTGCCTGCAGCTGCAGGCACCATTCAGATATCACCACCGAAAGCCAAGGACGTATATACACGCCCTTGGTGGTCAAGTGGTTAAGGTTCAACCGCTTCTCCTCCAGTCTCACTGTGTGGCCACGTGTCCTCTGACACTGAATTGTTTTTTTCCTATGCTTGGATCTGCATTGAGATATTTGTAGATCGCTATCATGTCCCCTATCAAGTGTCGCTTCTCCAGCGAGAATAAATTTAATGTTTGCAGTTGTTCCTCGTAATTGTGGTCCTCCAGACCCCTTTCTAGTTTTGTTGCCCTTCTTTGGACTCTCTCCAGTTCCAGCACATCCCTTCTGAGGACCGGTGACCAGAACTATATAGATATAGATAGAGTACTCCTGATGTGGCCTACCCAGGGTTTTATAAAGTGGCAGGATTATCCCTTTATCCCTGGAGTATATCCCTTTTTTATGCATGCTAATATTCTGCCTGCTATGGTAGCTGAAGCTTGACATTGCATGCTATTGCTCAATCTGTCATCTACTAGGACCCCTAGATCTTTCTTCACCCTTGATACCCCCAGAGGTTCTCCCCCTAGTGAATAGTTTGCATTACTTTTGGAAATGCACTGTAACCAGATCACGTGGTACATTTATACCATAGGATCCAGTGCAGCATAGGTGTGCACAGCCTATTTCATTAGGATGTACCCCCCAAAGCTCAAACACACATGCGTGTGTGTGCATATGCATATATACTGACAGTGTCAGTAGGGCAATGGACGGTGTCAGTAGGGCAGCGATTGGTGTCAGTAGGGCAGCGATTGGTGTCAGTAGGGCAGTGGACGGTGTCAGTAGGGCAGCGATTGGTGCCAGTAGGGCAGTGGACGGTGTCAGTAGGGCAGTGGACGGTGTCAGTAGGGCAGCGATTGGTGCCAGTAGGGCAGTGGACGGTGTCAGTAGGGCAGTGGACGGTGTCAGTAGGGCAGTGGACGGTGTCAGTAGGGCAGTGGACAGTGTCAGTAGGGCAGCGATTGGTGCCAGTAGGGCAGTGGACGGTGTCAGTAGGGCAGTGGACGGTGTCAGTAGGGCAGTGGACAGTGTCAGAAGTTTTTATTTTTATTATTTTATTTTTTATTATTTTTTACAATTTTATTTTTTTAATTATTATTTTTTTTTTACAATTATTTTAGGAGCCCCCTTAGGGGGCTTTGGTGAAATATCAGGGGTCTAAACCGGGGGAATCTGTGTCACACAGTATGATTGAGGTATGCCCAGGCCCACCTGGCACACCCATACAGTGCAGGCAAACGTATTGTGTTTGGGGTGTCATTAGCTTAAAGTGATTGTAAACGACCACCTTGTAAAACAACCCATTCAGTTTAAAATAGAAATTAAAGGCAAAACATTTTTGTATAGATGTAAAAAAACATGATAAATACCTTTTTTCCCCTTTTTTATAAGTGATCACATTCCCTCTGTTCTCAGCTGCATAATAGCTGAGGGGAAGAGAAGCAGCAGCACACTGAGCTTCCCAGTGAATGGCTGTGCAGCAGGGGGGTATCAGTACAAGTTTGATCTTTGGAGGAGAGCAGGCTGAGTTCCAAGCATAGCTAGAGAACTGACCACGGTGTGCTCTCCTGCTTAGTGTAGCCGGTTTATAATACGGAATCAGAGGGACTGACAGGAAGACCAGGGATTTCACATAAAGAAAATAATACAAAGAGAACAGGAGACTTCCTCATACAAGTACATGGTACAGCAGGAGCATAGTAGGAATATGAAGTGTTGGGGTAACAAACGTTTTAACATTGACAGCCCCTGCAGATCGCAATTGCAGTGCATTTGAACATGGTGCAGGAAACCTGTGCCGATTGCAGGTTTTTCCGCACCATGTTCCAGTGTCCATCCAGGCTAAGTGCTGAAATTATCATTTATATTTCTATTATATATTATAATTAGGGATGCACCGATATCGGTATCAAAATGAATGGGCAAAAATCACACTGCAATGAATCGCATGTGATTTGAACAAGAACACGGTGCAATTCCTGTCTGAATTTCATGCAATTTCCCCCACCACTCCTGTGTGTGTGAGCTCAGTACAGGAAGGGAAGCGCCATCTAGTGCAGCAATGGGCAGTTTGTTAAAAATGCTATAACATACCCTACTGCCATACAATCGATGGACTGAGATAGACAAATTGTGCGTAGCCCCCGTCAATCTAGACAACTTGTTATAATGCTGATGCAGATATGCCCTCTGCCACCCTTTTGTACTCTTTGGGCTTCAAAACAGGGAGTCAGACAGGCTTTGTTTTAACCACTTCAGCCCCGGAAGGATTTCCAGCTTTAGGACCAGAGCCCTTTTTGCGATTCGGCACTGCGTCGCTTTAACTGACAATTGCGTGGTCGTGCGACGTTGTACCCAAACTAAATTTGCGTCATTTTTTTCCCACAAATAGAGCTTTCTTTTGGTGGTATTTGATCACCGCTGCGTCATTTCTGATCGCCGCTATAAACAAAAGAAGAGCGGCAATTTTGCAAAAAAACCCAAATTTCTTAGTTTTTGCTAAAATCCAAATCCAAAAAAAAAATATAAAAAAACATTTTTTTCATCGGTTTTGGCCGATTTATATTCTTCCTCATATTTGTGATAAAAAAATCGCAATCGCCGTTCATTGATTGGTTTGCGCAAAAGTGGTCGCGTTTACAGATGATGAGAATTCATTTTTGGGGTTTTTATTTTATTTTATTTTTTTACTAGTAATGGCGGCGATCTGCGATTTTTAGCAGTACTGCGATATTGGGGCAGACATGTCGGACCATTTTGACACTTTTTTGGGACCATTGGCATTTATACAGCGACCAGTGCTATAAAAATGCACTGATTACTGTGTAAATGCCATTGGCAGTGAAGGGGTTAACCTGCAGGGGGCGCTGTAAGGGTTAACTATGTTCCCTGGGCGTGTTCTAACTGTAGGGGGACTGCCCTAGCTGGGGAAGGGAAGTGGTCACAGCCTCCATATACAGGAAGGCTGTGATCACAGCCCTTCCCCCTTCACAGAACGGAGGTCCGTGTTTACATACACGGACCTCCATTCCTTCGCTCCGGGGGGGCCATCGCGGGTAGCTGGCGACAATCGAAGCCGCCGCACCCGCTCCCTGGCCCTCCCCGAACACAGTGAGCGCGCGGGCGTGCCTCAAGCGGCGCGCGCACGCTCACTAGGCTCGGTCTCGCGGCCGCCGTCATATGACGCCGATTTGTGCTCACCAGCCACCTTGTCGATGTCAGATGCCGATCGGCGGTCGGCAAGGGGTTAAAGCTCTCTTAATGCCAGTCAAAGCTCCCGTCACTAAATAAAATGGTTATACCTTGCGTTGGCTTTGCTTCACTTCAGCTTTGCATCAAAAATTATACCCCATGTAGCTTTAGCCAGGCTTCAAAGCCTCTTCATCGCCTCCATAGAAGTCTATGACAAAGCTTGTTTGAAGCTCGCTTGAAGCACCTGCGGCTTTTCAGAGGCTTTAATTCAGCTTTACCTGCGCTTTGTTTTGGAGAAATTGCAGGTGTGAGATATCAACAAACACACAGGGCATCGGCCATGCTTCAACAAAGCTTCAAAAGAGCCTCATCGAAGCAACACAGAAGCCTCATCGAAGCAACACAGAAGCCTCATCGAAGCACCACAGAAGCCTCAAAAACACATCATAAAAGCTTGTTGAAGCAGTAGGGGCTTTAATGTCCGTTGAAGCCAAAGCAAGTGTAAATGAGCCCTTTGGCATCACTTCGCTATCTTTGGTGGCAGCTGAGGCATAAGCACTCCCTTCTGTCTGAGGCCTCTTTATTGACAGCTTTCCTTCATAACCCTAATATCTGGATTATCTCTGCCCGGATAGTCTCACCTCTCAAATGATCTCCCCTTGTTTGTCGAGAAACCTCTTTTTTAGTGAACCCTGTAACATGAACCTTGCTATACTTTGAGGAACTTTGAGAAAAACATGATTTGCACCGCAGAGTTTTTTTTTGCTTATCTTCAGAAACGCCATTATGCTCTATCCTTTACCCCTGACCTCCATTTCTCTAAATTGACTCAGTTTGAGCGGTTAGTTCTTGATGGCCCATCACAAAAAGATTTAATCTCAGATATCTATAAATTATTGAATGAGTATTCTATTAATACACTGGCAAACATCGGTATATGTGTAGCCATGCCCCCGTAGGGGTTGCTGAAAGTAGGGGTTCACCTGTCACCGTGCCCAACCAGTCTCACTTTCCACAGACATCCAAAGTCAGGAATCAGTCCAAGTTCTTTGTTTTGTTTTATTAGGGGATTAAACTGGGATGGGAATTGGGGTTATGAGATGCCCAGAAGACTTTGTGTAATTGCTTAGAATGGGACCTCTATATGTACATTCCCTGTACATCAGACTACACTCTCCTCCTGCACACACTTGCTTGAAGGACCTCACACACTTCCTCTTGCACAAACTTTCTCTCACGCGCAGCTAGCACATGGTGAGGCCTCTCGCTCTGGCCAAGCCTGGTGGAATGCCTATTGCAGGCAGGGACCGTGGGCCCTCTTGTGTAGCGATTAGTTGAAAGAATAGAATGCTAGCTGCCCTTGGTGAGCTACTGCTTCCAACCCATCCTCTTCAGGCCCTGCCAGGCCTCCTGGCTGCAGCTGCCCTGTTCCACTGCCCATGACACCACCGTCCACTCTTCTGGCTCTGCACCCTTTCCTGACTGCGAACTTTCAGTCCTCTCAGGCGTGCCTCCCCAGTCCTCTCACTGCCTGTGCATGTCACTCACCAGCCCTCTTGGCTGCGACCAGTTGTTCCTCTCCTGAAGACTTGCCTGGCAGTACTCTGTGCCGCTGTCCTGCTTGCTCCTCTTGTGCCTCCTGTCCAGGACACCTCCACGATTTCCCTGAGCACCGGAGCCCCAGGCCCAAGGTCACTCCCCTAGACTGGGGAGCTCCCTCAAAGGCCCCAACAACCTCAGTACTCCATCTCCAGCTCTTCCACCCGAATAACTCCTCTCCAGCTGGGCTGACCCTAGGCATTTAAGGAGGCCTGCCCCCTGCCAATCCAGGTTGTGGATTGGATAGAGCTCCCAAAACACCCCAGGCAAGCTCCACCTCTCCTCCCCTCCTTTCTCCTTCTAGAACACTTCAGAAGCCTCTGGAAAGGGAGAGGAGGTCTCTGTGATGCTGCCTATTTGTCAGCAGCTGCTCTAGGCAACTCCCAGCTCACACAAATCAAAACAAACAGGTCTAGCTCCCAGCTAGGCTTGCTTAAAGCAGAATTCCAGGATTTTAAAAAATCCCCCATTAGTACACCTTCCTATACTGAACACTAAACAGTTATTACATTTGTGAAATTCCTTACCTTTGAAGAGCTTTGTCCAATTTCATTTACAGGAAGTTCAAATGGTGCAGCATATATTCTGCAAGGCAGGCTCTGTTAGAAGAGTGATTGCATCATATCCTCTTCTCTCTGTTTAGACTACATTTCCCATCAGGCGTTGCACATTTCAATGAATGTGGGAGGTACACTAGGCCTGTACATGTAAATGTGAACAAGGCCACTTCAACATAAATCACGCCCCTCATTCTGCAGCCAGACCCACTAACCAGTGACACACAGCATGTCTGTTCTCTCACCTCAGCCACAAGAAGATTAACATATTGCCCTTACATGCTTTCTGTAATCATTACTGATCTGTAGATATCATCATGCGACACAAGTAAATGTCAGCATGAGAAAAACACAAAAAAGTGCAGCGCTAAATTACTAATCAATAACACAATAATGGTGGAACCCTCTAATGTATGGAAATCTCAATGAACTTCAATATTACCACAATACCGGCCTCTCTGATATGTAACATCACATATAATACACATCACACTGAAAACAAGACATAAACATGAAACTATGCAGGGATGGTGGAACCCCCTCCTACAGATACATGGAAGTGTACGTGTCAGTAAACAGTGCAGCCTTATCAGTGCCCATCAGTGCAGTCACACAGTGCCCATCAGCGCAACCACACAGTGCCGCTTATCAGTGCCCATTAGTGCGGTCATACAGTGCCACTTATTAGTGCCCATCAGTGCGATCACACAGTGCCCATCAGCGCAGGCACACATTGCCCACCAGTGACGGTTATCAGTGCCCATTAGTGCGGTAACACCATGCTCCCCAGTGTGGTGACACCGTCCCCACCAGTGCTGCTTATCAGTGCCCATTAGTGTGGTGACACCGTGCCCACCAGTGCCCATCAGTGTGTTGACACTGTGCCCACCAGTGCTGCTTATCGGTGCCCATCCATTTGGTGACCCCGTGCCCACCAGTGTGGAGACACCATGCCCACCAGTGCTGCTTATCAGTGCCCATCCATTTGGTGACCCCCGTGCCCATCAGTGTGCTGACACTGTGCCCACCAGTGCTGCTTATCAGTGCCCATCAGTGCGGTGACACTGTGCCCACCAGTGCCGCTTATCAGTGCGGTGGCACCATGCCCACCAGTGCTGCTTATCAGTGCCCATCAGTGCGGTGACACTGTGCCCACCAGTGCCCCTTATCAGTGCGGTGACACCGTGCCCACCAGTGCTGCTTATCAGTGGCCATCAGTGCGGTGACACTGTGCCCACCAGTGCTGCTTATCAGTGGCCATCAGTGCGGTGACGCCATGCCCACCGGTGCTGCTTATAATTGCCCATCAGTGTGATGACACTGTGCCCACCAGTGCTGCTTATGAGTGCCCATCAGTGTGGTGACCCTGTGCCCACCAGTGCCCATCAGTGTGGTGACACCGTGCCCACCAGTGCTGCTTATCAGTGCGGTGACCCTGTACCTACCAGTGTGGTGACACCATGCCCACCAGTGCTGCTTATCAGTGCCCATCAGTGTGGTGACACTGTGCTCACCAGTGCTGCGTATCAGTGCCCATCAGTGCGGTGACACCATGCCCACCAGTGCTGCTTATCAGTGCCCATCAGTGCTGTGACACCGTGCCCACCAGTGCCGCTTATCAGTGCCCACCAGTGCTGCTTATCAGTGCCCATCAGTGCAGTGACACCGTGCCCACCAGTGCCTCTTATCAGTGCCCATCAGTGCGGTGATTGCACCCCCCCGGCAACCGTCTCATCAATGATAGTAGAGATCTCCCGCTATGACATGCCTGGTATTTCTGGAATGCTTGGCATGCTTGCTATGTGAACATTGCTCTGATTTTTCCTGTCACAGCCGTATTGTGATACACAGCGCACAGCGCCTCTCCGACACTGCTATGACAGGAGAAAGTCACACAGCTGTGTTCACATAGCAGGAATGCCAGACATTCCAGGAATAGCAGAGATCTCCTGCTAAGACATGCCTGGTATTTCTGGAATGTTTGGCATGCTTGCTATGTAAACACCGCTGTGTAACTTTCTCCTGTTACAGCCGTATCAGAGGGGCGCTCTGCTCTGTGTATCACAATAACGGCTGTCACAGGAGAAAACAGAGCTGTGTTCACATAGCAAGCATGGCAGGCATTCCAGAAAAGTGGGAGATCTCTGCTATCATTGATGAGATGGTGGGCAGGCGGATGAGGGAGGAGGGGGCGTTGCTGGCAGAGAGAAGGAGGAGGGTGCTGAGGAGGAAACTACCTCTATGGGCGGCACAGAGACTGAGAGACCCCCTCCGCCCACTACAGCTCAGCAGGCGGAAATAGAAATGCCTGCTGGGCTGTTAGAAAACTACAAGAGGGCGTGTCAGACCGCTGCCTGCCAGTCCAGGATGGAATGGCTCCAGTGGTCTTACAAACAGGGGGTCAGAGGGGAATAACGGTTTTTCGGCAAGTTCAGCAGGCTACTACAGAGGAACTACAGAGCTCAGCAGAAGATGGATGGCATAGTTGGTGAAGGTAGGAGACCAGCAAAAAGGACATGGAAAAAAGTTTTTTTCCTGGAGTTCTGCTTTAAATTTACCTGTGCTACAAAAAATCCTACCACTCTAGGTCGAGGGTGCTGCATATGCAAATGTTATCTTGTCAGGGAATAAAATGCAAAGAGGCACAATAGGTGAACATTGGGTGAAATAACGGAATTGTGATGAGAGTTTCTCATATGGGTTACAGAGGTAGGACAATCAAGATAGCTCTTAGGAGGGCGCAATGAGTTTCGTACAACAAGGGTACCGGCCTTTGAGGAACTAGTATTGGTGAAGCAGAATTCTAGGATGGAACGTCAGGGGAACAGGCTGGATCATGGGTGGGAGTTGGGGGGTTGGTTCTCGAATTTTGAGTTTCCCTAGGGAGTTTAAGAGCTTTTAAGTACCACTCCGACAGTTTAAAAGGAGCCATCTTGCAAAGAACTTTTTAGTGGTCTTGAAATTCAAGTCGATCGTATCTTGTTTTTGTCTATTTTAGTGAATAAGATAACATATGGTGTGATTAAGACTCCTGAAGAAGCCGACTCAATAGCGAAACATGTCCAGCAAGCACCAATGCAAATATGTTGTGTAGCGCCCTCCTAGTTTGGGTACTAGAGAGTGTATATAGTTTTTGGCTCTGTCTGCTTAACAGAAGAGCTGACAGGTAAATTTACATGCTGTCTGCTTATTAGATAGCCTGATTTAAGTAAGGTCTGTTCTATGTGCTCAGGTGCTGTTTCATATGGTCTGGAGATCTTTTACCCTGTCCAGTAGTATCGGTCCCTATTGGACAGAGGGGAAAAGCCTCAGCCAGTAACAGCAGGTGTATTTGGAGGTGGTTCTGACCAGCTAGCAGGGGAGTGCTGCCCCACTGCATCTTGGGTGAACACCTTCATATAAAAGGGAGCACATGGGCTCAAGGTTAGGAGTCCCAGCCCACTCAGGCTTGAGGGGTGAGGTGTATGTACAGCTCTTGGCTGCTAGGCCCAAAAGCCTATCCAGGAGGCTGCCGGCTGCTAGGCCTAATCGAGGCCTATCCGGATGATGAAGCTGCAACCCACAGTTCCATAGATGCTGACAGAGGGAGGACGTCCTTGGATTTGGTCTGATACTGCAGTGGCAAAGTGTCGCTTGGAGGTTGGCAGAGAAGGGCTACCGACTGTCCCAGGACATGGTGTGAGTACAGATCTGTGAGAGGATCCTTGAGACTGTGTGCTAGATTTTCCCCTGCTCTCATATCAGCTTAATTGGGTGTGCCAGCTAGAAAGGAGACACTGGAGAGTGTCTTGAAGAACAGAGTCCAGCTTCTGTCCTTACTGTTTAACAAGGGACCTGTTCTGCTAAAGTCAGCCTGCCATAAAGTGCTTTGGTAGTCTGCTACACTGAGTTAGAAGGAGACACTGGCTAATGTCTTGAAGAAACAAAGTCCGGCATGTCCTTTGTTGCTTAAAGATGGACTTGTTTCACTGGAGTCAGTCTGCTGTGTGAAGCAACTGATTGCCTGCTGTACAGAACCTAGGGAGAATTTGTCCTCAGTTACATTCAGTTACTTGGGGTATCCTATCTCTACCCTTCTCCTATCCAAGTTCAACAAATAAAGCATTGAAAATTCATCCCCTAGACCAGGGATATGCAATTAGCGGACATCCAGCTGTTGCAAAACTACAAGTCCCATAATGCCTCTGCCTCTGGGTGTAATGCTTGTGGCTGTCAGAGTCTTGCTATGCCTCATGGGATTTGTAGTTCTGCAACATCTGGAGGTCCGCTAATTGCATATCCCTGCCCTAGACTGATCATTGGAAACAAGCAGGATTGTGTGTGCACCTGGCTGTGTGAAAATACCATAGTGACTGGCTGCAAGAATATTCAGTGGGAGGCTCGGGAAAATATAAATTTCATTAGCAGCTCCTTCGGGGGTACCGCTACAGTTGTATGATTCACTTCTGATCATTTTTAAATGTTTTCTTTGAATTTTATACTTTTTATTAAATGAAAAATTACTTTTATATAAAAAAAAAGCTATGAATTATTGTTGTGGCACCCTGAAATCCCATCTCCTTTCAAAAAAACATCATATCTTCAATATTACCAGGGAGTTGGTGCTTGTATTATATACAAATACGTCCTCTAGTTCTCCTGACCCCCATTATACTTTTTTACTTATTTCCAGTACAATTGTCAAAATGAGTAACAACCACCAGGTGAAATTCACAGCAAAAATGACTTTCAAGTAAATATTCCAGTAATGTCTACAAAATCATACCACAAATACATTATAGTTACAGCAAAGTACACTATAGATTTCCTTTCTAAACACTACCCTGCTGACTGCCTTTATCATTGCCCAGGGATTTTAGAGATCTAAGGGCAGTTTAAAGGCTAAAAAAGCAGCTGCTGATAACTGCTGCCAAATCCTCTGGGCGGTCTGTGGATATCACAACTTATTTGTTCAAAGATGAAGTCAGATTTTTGGAAATAAAGATTGTCTCCGCAGCCAAAAAAAAAAAAATCTTCTTTGTTTTATTTAACAATAATGACACCCAATTTTCCTACCACTGCCAACTCAATAGCCTTTCGCATGGACGACTACGTCTCCGGTCCCAAGCTGTAACATCAAGACGTGGGCTTTGAGAAGTCAGCTCTTTATTACTCCGCTGGAGTCAGTGCAGTATATTAATGTGAAAGCCGGCTGCTAGGCCTTTGTGCTGCCCCGAGAATGCAAGGATATTGGAGTCTCCTCTCCGACAGAGAACTCTCCTTTAATATTTCTAGGCTAAACCTGTCCTTTAACCCGAGGTAGCAAGGTAATTTCAGATCAGTCAAGATGTACTCTTGCCATTTTTTTTTTTGTCCTTGCCTTCAAGAAAGATAACGGAGTACATCTTACCATTTTTGATTTGCGGAAATCAGAGCAATTTTCTGCTGAGGTCTAGGGGATAGAACTTTTTTATTCCCATTTTTTGACATTTTATTTATTTTTTCCAGACTCCTTCTTTGCTTTCAAAAGCTCTGAACTCCAGCAGGATCAAGTCGTATTAAAAGACTTAAGTGCCAAAGAGCAATGAAGTTCTACTTTCTGTCAATTCTTGGCAGGTTCTATACATGAAAGCGGTTTTATTTATTATAAAAAAAAAAAAAAAAAGAGCAAGGAGAAATGCTTTTCCAGAGCCGGAAAATGCTACTGCAGTTTGCAAAAAGCAAATATAAAAATAGTCCTGGCTAGTTAGGAAGCTACATGGATCTTCGAAGAAAAGACAACTTTAGCCAATATTTTTTTTGTTGGTTTTTGAATAGAATAGGAGATGCCTCCAATCTGGTGCAGCTCTGCATCAAAAACAATCAGCGTTCAGGTTTTATTGTCAAAGCTTAAAAGAGATGCATGGGATTTTTTTTCACAATCATACTCACCTAGGTGGATGCAGCATCGGTCCGATGCTGAATCTGTCCCCCCGCCAGCTCTAACATTGAGAGCCGAGTGATCTAACACCACGATCGCTTGGTTCTCCCTGAGCAGAGAGCTGATGACTGCCCCCTGCGCTCACTGGAGAGCAGGGCTGTGGCGGGATGCGGGAGTAGTCAGCTCAGGCTCTCGGTGGCTCGCTGAGAGGTTGAGCCGGGTTCCAGTCCAGGCATGTAGGTGGATTGCGACTCTATTGCTGCGATCTTGCCTGAGCCTGGAATGGCTCTGTGACGGTCCAGGCATGTAGGTGGATCACGACTCCATTGTTGTGATCTCGCCCGAGCCTGGAATGGCTCTGTGACGGTCCAGGCATGTAGGCGCATCCCGACTCCATTGTCGCAAACTTGCCCAAGCCTGTAATGGCTCTGTGATGGTCCAGGCATGTAGTGTAGATGGATTGCGACTCTATTGTCGCAATCTTGCCTGAGCCTGCAATGGCTCTGTGACGGTCCAGGCATGTAGGCGCATCCCGACTCTATTGTCGCAAACTTGCCCAAGCCTGTAATGGTTCTGTGTGATGGTCCAGGCATGTAGGCGCATCCCGACTAAATTATCGTGAACTTGCCAGAGCCTGGAATGGCTCTGTGACGGTCCAGGCATGTAGGCGCATCCCAAATCTATTGTTGCGATCTTGCCTAAGCCTGTAATGGCTCTGTGACGGTCCAGGCATGTAGGCGCACCCCGACTCCATTGTCGCAAACTTGCCCAAGCCTGTAATGGCTCTGTGACGGTGCAGGCATGTAGGCGCATCCCGACTCCATTATCGTGAACTTGCCAGAGCCTGTAATGGCTCTGTGACGGTCCAGGCATGTAGGCGCATCCCGACTCCATTGTTGTGATCTTGCCCGAGCCTGGAATGGCTCTGTGATTGTCCAGGCATGTAGGTGGATCCCGACTCCATTGTCGCAATCTTGCCCAAGCCTGGAACGGCTCTGTGATGTCAGCAGACAGTGGACTTCAACCCGCTGTCTACTGAAAACAGGTCATAGGAGTGCAGAATGAACTGCACTTCTGTGATCCACGGGAGAAGTACAGACAAACGATCTTTGGTAGTACTTCTCCTTTAACCACTTGACCTCCAGAAGATTTGCCCCCCTTCATGACCAAGCCACTTTTTGTGATACGGCACTGCGCTACTGTGACGGAACTGCTTGGCACCCCGATTAGGTGCTTCCTGCCCTCTAAACACATCTGAGCAGACTGAGAGCTAATACCAGCCCTTTTTATCTCAAACAACATACGCAGACAAGATGTTGGAAGAGAACCAAAGGAATGGCTGTTTATTGAAACTCGGACACATACTTTATACCCCATAGGAGGATATTCCCCTCCTGATCATATTACCCTAACAATACAAACTGTAAACAGGAGTATAATTAACAAAGCTAAACAACAGCTAACATATAATATAAACATTAAAGTGATTGTAAAGGTTTTTTTTTTTTTTTTTTTAACTACTTCAGCCCCGGAAGGATTTCACACTTTAGGACCAGAGCACTTTTTGCGATTCGGCACTGCGTCGCTTTAACTGACAATTGCGCGGTCGTGCGACGTTGTACCCAAACAAAATTTGCGTCCTTTTTTTCCCACAAATAGAGCTTTCTTTTGGTGGTATTTGATCATCGCCGCTATAAACAAAAGAAGAGCGACAATTTTTGCAAAAAATCCAAATTTCTTACTTTTTGCTAAAATACAAATCCAAAAAAAATTTTGGCCGATTTATATTTTTCCTCATATTTGTGATAAAAAAAATAGCAATTGGCGTTTATTGATTGGTTTGCGCAAAAGTGGCCGAGTTTACGGATGATGAGAATTCATTTCTGGGGTTTTTTTTTTTTTTTTACTAGTAATGGCGGCGATCTGCGATTTTTAGCGGTACTGCGATATTGGGGCAGACATGTCGGACCATTTTGACACTTTTTTGGGACCATTGGCATTTATACAGCGATCAGTGCTATAAAAATGCACTGATTACTGTGTAAATGCCATTGGCAGTGAAGGGGTTAACCTGCAGGGGGCACTGTAAGGGTTAACTGTGTTCCCTGGGCGTGTTCTAACTGTATGGGGACTGCCCTAACAGGGGAAGGGAAGTGATCACAGCTTCCATGTAGAGGAAGGCTGTGATCACAGCCCTTCCCCCTCTCACATTGTCTCTATTGTCAGCTTTATTCAGAGATTTAATCCAAGCCTCG
>BLSH010240949.1:667752-679113 GCA_018402905.1 Glandirana rugosa
ATCAATTTTTTTTTTTTTGGAAATGTTAGTGAAATTACAAATATAATATACAATCGACAACAAATCGAAACAATTAATATGAGGACAAATGTCAAACATAACAATCCCATTATACTAGTCCTCCCCTTATAGGAGGATACCCCATATTTCATACACAGGCTCAAAGTTATTTGTCGGTAAGGAAACCAAGAGAAGGTTATAGAACAGACGCATACAACAAACTCTATTTTTCCCGACCATAATCGAGAGTCAGACGAGTCTACACAAACGGAACTGCTTGGCACCCCGATTAGGTGCTTCCTGCCCTCTAAACACATCTGAGCAGACTGAGAGCTAATACCAGCCCTTTTTATCTCAAACAACATACGCAGACAAGATATTGGAAGAGAACCAAAGGAATGGCTGTTTATTGAAACTCGGACACATACTTTATACCCCATAGGAGGATATTCCCCTCCTGATCATATTACCCTAACAATACAAACTGTAAACAGGAGTATAATTAACAAAGCTAAACAACAGCTAACATATAATATAAACATTAAAGTGATTGTAAAGGTTTTTTTTTTTTTAACTACTTCAGCCCCGGAAGGATTTCACACTTTAGGACCAGAGCACTTTTTGCGATTTGGCACTGCGTCGCTTTAACTGACAATTGCGCGGTCGTGCGACCTTGTACCCAAACAAAATTTGCGTCCTTTTTTTCCCACAAATAGAGCTTTCTTTTGGTGGTATTTGATCATCGCCGCTATAAACAAAAGAAGAGCGACAATTTTTGCAAAAAATCCAAATTTCTTACTTTTTGCTAAAATACAAATCCAAAAAAAAAGTTTTGGCCGATTTATATTTTTCCTCATATTTGTGATAAAAAAATAGCAATTGGCGTTTATTGATTGGTTTGCGCAAAAGTGGCCGAGTTTACGGATGATGAGAATTCATTTCTGGGGTTTTTTTTGTTTTTTTTTAATTTTTTTACTAGTAATGGCGGCGATCTGCGATTTTTAGCGGTACTGCGATATTGGGGCAGACATGTCGGACCATTTTGACACTTTTTTGGGACCATTGGCATTTATACAGCGATCAGTGCTATAAAAATGCACTGATTACTGTGTAAATGCCATTGGCAGTGAAGGGGTTAACCTGCAGGGGGCACTGTAAGGGTTAACTGTGTTCCCTGGGCGTGTTCTAACTGTATGGGGGCTGCCCTAACAGGGGAAGGGAAGTGATCACAGCTTCCATGTAGAGGAAGGCTGTGATCACAGCCCTTCCCCCTCTCACATTGTCTCTATTGTCAGCTTTATTCAGAGATTTAATCCAAGCCTCGCTCTTAGCATTCATCACATTATTGTCCATCATTGGAGAATGATCTTCTCTCTCCATGGGCCATAATCAGTGGGTAGGAGGCACCTAATCCTCTCTAAAAGCCCCTGTCCTGGTTGGGTCTGTCACAGTTACTTTAACTACAATTGCATGGTCATGCAACAGTGTACCCAAATACAATTTATATAATTTTTCCCACAAATAGAGCTTTCTTTTGGTGGTATTTGATCACTACCATTTTTTTTATTTGTTTGCGCTTTTAAACAAAAAAAAAGACAATTTTTTAATATATATATATATATATATATATATATATATATATATATATATATATACTTTTTGCTATAAAAATATCCAATATTTTTTTTTAAATAATCACATTTCTTCATAAATTTAGGCCAATATGTATTCTGCTACATGTTTTTTGGTAAAAAAATACCAATAAGCATATATAGATTGGTTTACGCTAACATTATAGCATCTGCAAACTATGGTATATATACTAGAATTTTTATTTATTTCTTTTTTTTTATACTATTAATAGTTATTTATTAGTTAGTTATTATTTCAAATGTTCTTTGTTATTTTCAAATTTTTGGATTTCAGATTTTCCAAATTTCGGATTTTTGGCTGTTCCGATTGCAGAATTTCCGCAATTGCCGAATTACAGCGAATTTCCACAATTGGTGAATTACCGCAAATTCTTAAATTACCGCAATTACAGAAATTGCCGATTACCACAAATTTCCGAATTACCGCGATTCGGAAAAACGAAGATTCGTAAAAATTTGGAAATTCGAAATTCAGAATTCGTCCGAATTGCCGAATTTTGCAAAATTCGGTAAAAAGGAAATTCTGAACTAAATGAATTGCACAAGCCTACAAGTAATGGCAGCGATCAGTGACTTATAGCAGCGCTGTGATATTGCAGTGGACAATTGGACACTAACTGATACTTTTGACATGTTGTTAGAACCAGTGACACTAATACAATGATCAGTGCTAAAAATATGCACTGTCACTGTACTAATGATACTTGCTGGGAAGGGGTTAACATCTAGCGTGATCAAAGGGTTAACTGCGTGCCTAGCCTGTGTTTATGGTTAATATATGTGCTGCTTTTACTAGACCCTTATCCGAACATGCAGTCTGGCAGGCCAGAAAAGAGGAAGAGGGGGCGAACGTGCTCCCACCTTCCTGGACCATACCAGGCCACATGCCCTCAACGTGATGGACTGGCAAAGCACCTTGTCCCCACATTAATGAAGACGAGTGCCTATTCCCCACAACCCTGGACCAATTGTTGTTGGGGTCTCCGAGTAGAGGGGTGCTTATCAGAATCTGGAAGCCTCCTTTAAAAATAATGGGGTCCCAGATACCATCCTTCACCCCCTACAGAGTAAAGGGTAGATAATAGTCATGCTCATTCACAAAAAAAAAAACACATTAATAGTAAATAACCACACGCAGTTTTTGACAAGTCCTTTAATAAAAAAAAAAGAGGACCAACAATATAAATCCACTGCTAATTAAGTCATCCAGCTATACAGATACACGTCAGTCACAATGCCCAATGCCAGCCTACCTGCTGATAAAAAAAATAAAACTATGCCCACTGACAGGTCCCATCCTGTGGTTTCAGTTCCCCGGAATGACAACCCCCAGGGCCCACCACCGCAATGTACACAGTGCAAAGGTCTGCCTCATATTTGCCCTTCTGGTCAAAGCTTCTTATCCTATAGCTATTAGGTTTTTTCTTTATTCTTTCTTTAAACCTTATGGTCAAATACTCTCTATGGTTATGTTTTGTTAGGGAATGATAGGGAATGATAGGGAATGTTATATTAGTCCAGCAAAAGGCAACAAATGGAAACCCATATTATACATATCCACCAGAAGTTGTCCCCCGTCCCCTCTCTGCCTCTTAGGACATGTCACAGATCCCAGGAGGCTGCGGGACACAGTGGTCTACAACTTCCACTTCTAGTGGGAAGCCGGCTGTGAAGCCGCAAGGACATGGACTAAGCGCCCAATTAGTAGACATGGAGCATGAATGATGGTTGGGTGAGTTGATTTAACAGTGCTCTTTCCCATGTTTCTTCACTTAAATTTATTTTCTGGAAGTCTTTCCAGTTCATCCGAAACACAAAACACAACAGCTTGAAGGAGCACTGCTTACTTCTCTTCTTGGTACTCTTACAAAGCTCGTTGAACTAATTACCTTATGTCAGTAACATATTTTTTCATTATAAATGTAGATGAACTGCTTGAGGAAGTTGTAGTTCTCCATGTGCCAACCATGTGCCAACCTCCATGCTCATTATAGGTTTACAATGCCCCTCAGACAAACATTGCTCATCCATGGTATACTGAAGGCTCTTTGATGCTTGTTCTATGGTGGTGTGGATGGGTTTTCCCAATACGCACCTTGTGCTTACCCTCACATTACCTCTCAAATTCCATTGTCCACAAAAATCAATCAAATCAATACATCATTTCCTTAAAAGAAATACAATTACAGCAGTAGGCGGTGTCTCTACTGCATTCCCTAAAGTACTCTATGGAAGGCGATGTCTTCTTTAGACTGTGGAAGACACTCTTGATTGATATTGGTGGTGGAGGGACACTGCCAAGTGGATTGATTTTTAAATGGCAATAACTATTATTACTGATCACTTAACAGCTATAGCAGGAATTTCTTAAGTACACACATTTTGTTTTTAGGTATAAACATGCTGAGTGGTCAAATTGTTAAAGTGTTACTTAACCACTTCAGCCCCGGAAGGATTTCACACTTTAGGACCAGAGCCCTTTTTGCAATTCGGCGCTGCGTCTCTTTAACTGACAATTGCGCGGTCGTGCGACGTTGTACCCAAACGAAATTTGCGTCCTTTTTTTCCCACAAATAGAGCTTTCTTTTGGTGGTATTTGATCATCGCTGCGTCTTTTCTGATCGCCACTATAAACAAAAGAAGAGCGACAATTTTGCAAAAAACCCCAAATTTCTTACTTTTTGCTAAAATACAAATCCAAAAAAAATATATAAAAAAACATTTTTTTTCATCGGTTTTGGCCGATTTATATTCTTCCTCATATTTGTGATTTAAAAAATCGCAATCGGTGTTTATTGATTGGTTTGCGCAAAAGTGGTCGCGATTACGGATGATGAAAATTCATTTTTGGGGTTTTTATTTATTTTATTTTTTTTTACAAGTAATGGCGGCGATCTGCGATTTTTAGTGGTACTGCGATATTGCAGCGGACATGTCGGACCATTTTGACACTTTTTTGGGACCAATGGTATTTATACAGCGATCAGTGCTATAAAAATGCACTGATTACTGTGTAAATGCCATTGGCAGTGAAGGGGTTAACCTGCAGGGGGCGCTATAAGGGTTAACTGTGTTCCCTGGGCGTGTTATAACTGTATGTGGGCTGCCCTAGCAGGGGAAGGGAAGTGATCACAGCTTCCATGTAGAGGAAGGCTGTGATCACAGCCCTTCCCCCTCTCACAGAACGGAGGTCCGTGTTTACTTACACGGACCTCCGTTCTTTCAGTACGGGGGGGCCATCGCAGGTAGCCGGCGGAGATCGAGTCTGCGGCACCCGCTCCCTGGCCCTCCCCGAACACAGTGAGCGTGTGGGCGCGCCTCCGGCAGCGCGCGCGCGCTCACAGTGCGCAATCTCGCAGCCGCCGTCGTATGACGGCAGTTTGTGATATCGAACCACTTTGTCGTCGGCAAGTGGTTAAGCCACAACAGTGAACTCAGTCTGTATAAGCAGTAAAGCATGCTTGTTATACTTACTGTGGAACCTAAAGGGTTAATTGTCTGCATTGTGTAAAAAGGCTGTCTTCTCTGATCCTCCCCTTCTTCCACTGTCTCCAATCCATCTCCTGAAGAACATTGGAGAGCACTCTGCACATGCTCAGTTTGGTATGTATTGCCAGAGAGGTTTTTTTTTTCTTTCTTGGGAGGGTGCATGTGATCAGCACAGGACCAATCAGTACTGTCCAGACAGAGGGTCAGGGGTCATGCAGCCTCATAGGACAATCAGAGGAGAGTGAAAACTCGTCTACAAGCTTTAACCAGATACTGATAGAAGTCACAAGACTTCTATATACTGCTGATGAGAAAAAGCATTTAGCAGTTTATATTTACTAAAATAATTGCATTTCCATGTTCTGTGTACTGTGGGGGACCAGATATAGTGAATGCAGGGTCCTGGGTTTAGTAACACTTTAATTAAAACACAGCCACCTTTTAGAGTTTATAACACACTTAAACTACCTGTAAACCCTAATTAAATATAATTTAGGCCTCATGCACATAGGGCGTTAAAAAAAACGAGCTGCAAAGCCAGTACCGACGCCAGGAAAAATGTGACTGTAAAAACGCACTTTTAGAAGCGTTTTGCATTGGTGTTAATGCGCGTTTAGCCGTGTTAGCGTTTAGCAGCGTTTCTCTGTCCTCTTCTATTTTCCACTCCCAAATCCAGTTATACAGCTTAAACACGCTTGACGTGGCTTATAGGAGGTGGTGGAGGGTGCAGGGACCCACAGGAGACCTCAAAAAGGGATATTGTTTCAAAACTGAGGTTCAGTTTAGATCTGTGCTCCTCCACATTTCTCTATCCAATTAGCCCATATTTTATCAAACTGTTGAGGGCAGCGCCTGTTCTTGTATGTTATTCTATATAGTGGTAGCGCTGTGTTGACAGCCTTGAGCCATGCGGCTCTTGTAGTGTGCTCTGTAGATCTCCAGTGGAACAAGATTTCCCTTCTAGCATAGAATAATGTGTAGGTTAGACATAGTTTCATATATCTGTCTCATTCAATGTCTTCTATATAGCTCAACAGCATCAGCTTTGGTTCTGGAGTAATATGCAGACCGGTCACTGATTCAAGGGTGGCAGCAATGGCCTCCTAGTGTGGGCTCAGTCTGAGGCAGATCTAAAACATGTGCCAGAAAGAGCCCGTCTCTGCCTTACATCTGGTACACAATGGGTCTCATGAAGGGTAAATATCTGCCAGTCTTTGTGCAGTGTAGTATACCCTGTGTATAAATTTTAGCTGTATAAATCTGTCTCTGGCTGAAATTAGAGAAGGTATAAAGGTAGATATACAGTCCTCCCATTCCTCCTCCTCTAGCTCTGGGATGTCCGCCCTCCACTTGTCCATGGTTCTAGTCGGTTTAATGTTGTGGGCTATGGTGAGGTAGAGATATAGAGAAGACAATGGCTTGCCCATCACCCCAGATGTGAGTAGTCTTTCCACTGAGTCAGACTCCAGAACTATTGGCTCCGGAAACTGTGCTCTCATTGCATGTCTTAATTGCCAGTAACGAATTTCAAATGAAGGGGGTACCGAGTAGGTATTTTGCAATTCACGGAAGGACATAAATGTGCCCTCTTTTATGACATGTTTGAGAGCGATGATGCCCCTGCCGGCCCATATCGATGCATCTGGTATGGTTTGTAGGTGTGGAAGCGTAGGGTTTCCCCATAGGGGGTATGTGGCGAAAAGTGGTGTAGTTTCCCATAGATCCTCTTTGCTTGCTGCCATGCTGTGATTGTCGCCACCATTGGTTCGGTAGTAGAAGGGTGAGCCTTTGCTCCCCTAAAGACAAGATTACTAAGGACTGCGTATGAGCCCAGTATGGCCGCTTCTAGTCTGGGTTTTGCTGAGGCTGAGAGAGCCACCATCTAACTGTGACAAGCACCGCCGCCCAGTAGTATAGCTGGAAATCGGGGAGTGCCAATTCACCACTTGACAGTAGAAGATACAGTATGCGTTTCGCAACCCTGGGGGTGCAGCCTCCCCATATAAATGAAATCACCACCCCCTCGACTCGTTTAAAGAAGGTTTTCGGGATTCGCATCGGGGTGTTGCGGAACAAATAAGGGAATTTTGGCAGATACACCATTTTTAGTAAATTGACACGCCCCACCGGTGTAAGGGGAAGATTGCAACAGTGTCGCATTTCTGTGTAAATTGTGTCAGTGTGGGATAGACATTCCGTTCCAGATAGTCTCTAATTTTAGTTATGCCAAAATATTTAAACTCCGTCACCCACTTCAGTGGTGTGGTGTCTGAGTGTCAGTCTGAGGGGCTGATGGGTGTAGGGGGAATAGGACTGACTTCTCCCAATTAATGTGTATCCCTGAATATTTACCAAATTGGTCAAATAGAGTTAGCGCTTTGTGTAAGGAGGTGGAAGCGTTTGCCAGATATCGGAGAGTATCGTTGGCATATAACAAAACTTTTCTTCTATTGGTCCTATATTTATTCCCTTCACCCCTGGGTCTGCCCTTATCAGTGTGACCAAAGACTCCAGAGCCAAGTCAAACAACCCAGGAGATAATGGGCAGCCCTAGCAAGTCCCTCTTCCAAGGGATATATTTGGATACATTGGATATATTTATCGTTGGTACAGACCCGCGCCCTCGGATGGATATAGAGCACTTTTAGCCAGGAAAGATATTTAGGGCCAAATCCAAATTTCACTAGCACCGCCCATAGGTAGCCCCACTCCACCAAGTCGAAAGCCTTCTCGGCATCGAGTGAGGCCACCACTCCCGCCCCTCGGGTCAAAGCCATCACCAAATGGGTGTGCAACCTTCGGATGTTTATATCCGTTCCTCTCCCTGACATAAAGCCTGTTTGGTCTGGGTGTACTAATTCAGTAATTACTGTATTAAGTCTATTGGCTAATATTTTGGCTATCACCTTGACGTCAATGTTAAGGAGTGAGATGGGGCGGCAGGCCGAGAATTGGGCATGATCCTTTCCCGCCTTGGGGGTGACTACAATCAACGCCTCCCCCATCGAATCAGGTAGTTCTCCAGCCTCAAATGACCCTGCAAGTAGTGCCTTTACTCGAGGGGTCAGTACCCCTGCATAGATTTTATAAAATTCCACTGAGATCCTGTCTGGCCCCGGTTGTTTGCAGGCTGTAGCATCGCCAAAGCTCTCTGTATTTCCTTGTCCGTTACTGGGGAGTCCAATATTGTACGGTAGGTGTCAGTTAGCATTGGGAGGTCTATCTGTTTTAGATAAGCGGTCAGTTCTTTGTGGTCATAAGTGACCCTAGATCTGTACAGGTTTTGATAGTAGTCAGCAAAGCATGTATTTATAGCAGGTGGGGTGGTTTGTCTATCCTCAAAAGAATCTCGAATATACTGGATAGTACTACTGCCCAGCTGCTCTTTAGAGTTGTTTCCCCGTGCACTCCCCCTGTTCAAATATCCTTTGTGTTTGATACAGGAGCTTTTTTTCCGTTAAAGATGTCCGTATAGAAATTGCTTTTTGGGTCAGAGAGGTTAGTTGGGGGTAATGTTGTGGGTCCTTAGCCCTGTGTAGAGTCCCTCTTGTCTTACTGCCTCTGCCTCAGCCCGTGTCAATTCAGCTTTCCTTTACCCTCGGACCTCGGCGAAGATGCACCTGTATTGTCCTCTGGCAAAAGCTTTATATGTATCCCATACGGTCATCACCAAGGCCGAGCCGGGGTTAATGCTTCTGCATACCTGCCCTCCACTACCTCACCAGAGATCCAGAATCTGGAGAGTCTCCAGAGTCTGTTAGCAGGGTCAGTTTATGTCCAGGCTGAAGAACATCGGAGCATGGTCAGAAATGCCTCGGGCCAGAATCCGAATGTCCCGCACCCTACGCAGGAGGGGTCTACTTATATATATCAGGTCAATGCTGGAGAATGATTTGTAGGAGGCTGAGTGGCATGGATGGGCTCTTTCCATAGGATTTCTCCACCTCCAAGCATCCACCAAACCATAACTTTCTGCCCAGTCTGCTAGTCCTGTATTCGAGTTGTGGTGCAATTTGCATCAATACAAAATAAATGGGCGCAAATTGTGCTGCAAAGAATTGCATGCAATTTGAACAGGAATGCAATGCGATTTCCCGCACTACTCCTGTGTGTGTGTATGTGTGTGCATAGAAAGGGAAGTGCCATCTAGTTGGCAGTTTATTAAACATGTTCTAACTCACATTAAAGTGTTACTAAACCCACAACAGTATCAATAGCATGCTTGTTATACTCACTGTGGAACTTAAGGGGTCAATCCTCTGCATTGTGTAAAAAAGGCTGTTTTATCCTGTATGGATAGATACTTCCCCTCCTGCACTGTCAATCTGGGCAAGTCCATATAATACACAGCAGGGTGGTAAGGCTGCACATGCTCAGTTTTGTCTCTTATGCTGGATAGAACATTTCCTGTTTCGGTTGAACTGTTCAGGTCACATGATATTGACATCACACATGTGGATGTGTATACAGGCTGTGGAGAACTCCTCCTACTTGAGCACATCAGGAAACTGGTATACAGATCATCCCAAAAGGTGGCAGTATTTTAACCACTTCAGCCCCAGAAGGATTTACCCCCTTGCTGACCAAAGCACTTTTTGCAATTCAGCACTGCATCGCTTTAACTGTCAATTGCGCAGTCGTGCGACGTTGCACCCAAACAAAATTATTGTCCTTTTTTTCCCACAAATAGAGCTTTCTTATGGTGGTATTTGATCACCTCTGCAGTTTTTATTTTTTGCACTATTAACAAAAAAAGACCGACAATTTTGAAAAAAAAAAACATTATTTTTTACTTTTTGCTATAATACTGTACATATTCAAAAAGAATATACAAAAAAGCTAATATATTCTTCTACATAATTTTGGTAAATAAAATCGCAATAGGCGTTTATTGATTGGTTTGCACAAAAGTTATCGCGTCTACAAACTATGAGAATTGATTTATGGCGTTTTTATTATTATTATTTTTTTTTTTTTACTGGTAATGGCGGCGATCAGCGATTTTTATCGGGACTGCGATATTTTGCGGCGTACATATTGGACACTTTTGACACTTTTTTGGGACCACTAACATTTATAATGTGATCAGATCTATAAATAGCCACCGATTACTGTATAAATGTAACTGGCAGTGAAGGGGTGAAGCTGTAGGCGGTATCAAGGGGTTAAGTGTGTTCCCTTTCCCTGTTCGGCTGTGCAAATTGCATGGGGTCGGCAAGTGGTTAATGTAAAAAGAAGATTTATAAGCTGGGAGGGCAGATGAACTTTTTTTCATATTACTGGATTTAGTAACACATTAAAGTAGAACTATTGGCAATTTTTTTTTTTTTTTTTTTCATTTTGGAAAGAGCAAGGGAGGGTTATAACCCCTGTCAGATTTTTTGTCTCCATCTGTGTCCCATTGGAGATATTTCCCTTCACTTCCTGTCCCATAGCCAAACAGGAAGTGAGAGGAAATCTCTGCAAATTAAGGAAATTCTTTGGGGACCCCCAGGTCCCCATTGTAGGATTCCCCTCTCTTACTTTTCTGGGGAAAACTCAAAATTTGGGATTTTCTTTTACTTTCACTTTCAATGATAATGGTAAACAGGACAAATAGAGAGGGTGAATCTCCCTAGTGGGGGCACAGACAGCGATAAACACTGACAGGAGTTCTAATCCCTCTGCACTCTGTCCAAAACTGAAAGAAAAGTTTTGCTTTTAGCTATACTTTAAGTACATATCTGGTCAAATGCAATATCTGCATAGGTGTCCCGTTAGGGTTGGCACCTGCCTGGGATTCACCCGGACAGTTCGGGTTTGGAATCATGCGTCCGGGTTTCAGACCGCCTGAAACCCGGACACATTATTCATACTGGACTATGGCTTCCCAGCAGGGTTGCTGGCTGCAGTTGTCTAAGCTGAGATGTTACATTCCCTTTCACACTGCCCAAAGCCAACGCTAACAATCCCCCCAAAACACACAGATGGGAGAGGAGAGAGGGCTCGATCTGCAACTCTTCCTCCCGCCCCTACCCCTCAATGTCTGCTCCCACTGCCAATCCTCGGCGCTGTGCCTCAGAAAAGGAAAGTGGAGGCTGGAAATTTGAAGTCCAGCAGGCGCACCATCCATTCCTGTCTGTGACTGAAGTCTCCTCCCTTCTCTCTCCAGCCTCTGAGTGAGTACAACAAGGTAAATCAGGGTTCTCAGAGCTCCCCATACATCAGAGTTGCCCTTTAC